>PVLD010006585.1:0-99870 GCA_004027595.1 Dinomys branickii | reverse complement strand
GTTCCACATCCTTAGTCATTCGAGAAATGCAAATAAAAACAACATCGAGATTTCATCTCACCCCAGTAAGACTGGCCAGTATGAAAAAGTCATCCAATAACAAATGCTGGCAAGGCTGTGGAGAAATAGGGACTCTATTACACTGCTGGTGGGAATGCAGACTGGTGCAACCACTGTGGAGAGCAGTTTGGAGATTTCTCAGCAAACTAGGTCTAGAGGTTCCATTCAAACCAGCTATTCCCCTTCTGGGTATTTTTTCAGAAGATCTGAAAACATCATATCACTCTGATATATGTGCACCCATGTTTATAGCAGAGCAATTTGTAATAGCTAAAATGTGGAAGCAACCCAAGTGTCCATCCACAGAAGACTGAATTAAAAAATTGTGGCATTTTTATATAATGGAATATTATTCAGCTATAAAGAAAGACAGTTTTGGGGACTTTGTAGGCAAGTGGTCAAAACTGGAGTCCATACTCATAAGTGAAATAAATCAGCGGTATATGTGCAGGCAATGTATTGTATCACTGGTGTAAGAACCTGAGCATGGGAATATAAACTAAGAGACATGAAGGAAATCTGTTCTAAAACAAAGAACAGATGGGACGAGGGAAAGGAGAAAAGAAAGAGACAAAAATGTATGTATGTACATATGAATATACATATATGCAGGAGGGCTAACATGGTTCTACTATTGTATTATATCACTTAATGCTAAGGAATAACTGATGACGGGTTATTCAATCAATCTTGTATGTCTGTATGTGTTATCCTGAACACACACTTCGAAGATATCAATATGCAAAGCAGCAACTATTGTTGGGTTTTTTTAAATTTTATTTATTTATTTATTTATTTTTGTCTTTGATTTTTTGCTTTTTGTATTTTTCTGTTGTTGAGAGGATTAATTGTCTGACCAATTTTGCATGTCTGTATCTGTGTTCATGTATATACACTTCAAAGATATCAATAGGTAAAGCAACAATCATTGTTGAGTCCATGTCACCTTGTCTGTAAATCAGTTTTGATTGTACTATTTTTTATGCTAATTTGTGTGTTTGTTAATATGTTTTTGTGCTTTTATTTTTTTTAAATAAAAAATAAATAAATAAATAAAAATTTTGAAGGAGTTTTTTCAATTACATACTGCTAAGGATGAAGAAATTATGGATGGAAATATTTATTTTTGCATTTCTATACTCACAACACATCATGCTAAATCAATGTTTTCACTGTATTTGTTATTCATAAAGTTCAATGATCTATTTCCCTGGCATTCCCAAAATGAATAAAATAAAACAATTTGAAAGGTTTAGACAGGAACAGCTTCTCAGTGAACCTGTCCTAATCACCATTCTGCAGTAAGACTGACCTCAGCCCCATACAGAAAGTCCTGCAAAGGGTGTGGAACGAGGACTGAAGTGATTCCACCAGGGTCCACGGGTATCTTGGGAGGATTAAATCACTCTGTCTCCCCAGGGATCTTCTAGTGCCCCTTTCTAATCCATCTACATTACACATGTGTATAACTACATCATGATTTTTCTCAATTTAGCTTGCTTCACAAACGCATGAACCTTGTTTCACTTTTTGCATAATATTAACTTCTCAACTGATCATTACCTGAAGACCAACATTAGCTCTTCTTAGAGAAATAGCCAAAAATATATTTTTCAAAAATACATTTTTACAGAAATAATTATCAATGAGAAAGGGAGCTATTTGCTTTTATGTTTAAGTACCACTATCTTCATATGACTGCCTATATTCTGCAAGCATTTCAGTTCATGAAGAGGCTGTGTAAGTTATCTGGGATGAATACCTTCTGTTATTCAGTAACATCATACAATTCCCTTTCAACTTGTATAATGTTTTATGTTTTTATGTTTCAAATTTAAATTATCTGCTGGCTTTTCTATTTTCAGAGGACATTCAGGCGTAGTGTACAGAAAATGTATGAGTCTCCCTGCTTTGGATCCAATTCACAAAACAGAAGAACTTGGTGGGAGTGAAAAAACTTCTTTTTGTCTTAATTCTCTAGAGGACAGTTTTCTAATACATTTATTAATGAAGGGATATAATTAAACAAAAGAATCCAAAAGGTATGAGTGAAATGAACTATGTGATAGAATTGAGGGAAATCTACTATGGACAAAATGTACACTGATCTCAGCAATTTAAACCTATTGAATCTTACCTCAGACATCCTGACATTATTTTCATATTTACAATCATAATATTTTAAAATAAAGTCATGATGATACCAAGAGATAGACAGAAAATAGGCAGCTAGGACTGGGATCTTAGTAAACCAAGATAATCCTGGGGAAGTTGGAGTCCAAGAGAAAGGGGCTCCCTGAGTTCTGCCACGAGAAGCTGGGTAGAGAGTCTCTTGTAATGTCAGAGGCCTTGCTACAAAGGGCAACCACAATGTTTCAAAAAGCAGAGGTTGAGTCGGCTGAGATAAGCCCTGGAAGTCTGGGGTACAAGAGGAGTCTACTCCACCTGGTCTCAGAAGCCTCGTCACAAAGACCAGCTGCACCGACAATCGCACCTTTGTGTGGACATCAACATGGCCCACAGAGTGCATATAAACCTCTGAGCACAGGCTCCTTCTCAGCATCCTCCTTCTTAGCCCCTCTCAGAGAGGAAGAGCTGTTCTTTGTTCAAACTACACATGGTTCATTTCCCACTTGCGTCCATGCATTTCATATTTCCTCATCAGAAGAAGCACTGAGGGAAGAGACAGTTGGTTACCATTTGAAGTCGTGGGGGTTAGTACTTTTTAGTTATTAGTAAGTAAAGACCTGAATAGCTTGTATTAAAGAAACAATGAAGCAAAGTTCCAGAAAGCGTAAGAAAAAAAAACATTGCTCCTATTAGCTGCTGTGTCCCTTTCTTCTAAAATAACAACTATTGTCACCTTTCTTTTCAAAAATATAATCTTCTGCATAGACATCTCTTCAGAGAAGTACAAATGGCTAGAAAGTACATGAAAAAAATTGTTCAACATTTGTAGCCATGAGGGAATTCCAGATCAAAACAGTTCTGAGGTTCCATCTCACACCAGCCAGAACCGTTAATGCTCAAGAACACATAAGACAACAGATGCTGGGGAGGATGTGTGAGAAAAGGAATCATTTTTTATGTTGTTGGTGAGAATATAAACTAGTACACCCACTATGGAGATCACTATGGAAAGTCTTCAAAAACTGAATATAAAAATTCTATTTGGCCAAGCTGTACATCACACACACTGTTTCCCCAAAAGTTAATGTCATCATATGATAGTGATAAGTATATGCCAATGTTTGTAGAAGCGCAATTCATACTAGCTAAGCTCTGGGACCAGTGTACATGCCCATCAACACACAAATAGATTTAAAATGTCTCATACGCACCTTACCGAGTTTTACTCAGCTATGAATAAGCATGAATTATGGTTGATACATTGTGTCAACTTGGGGAGTCTAAAGGTTTGGCTGAATGACTCAATAGGGAGCCAGGGTGCTTGTTTTGTATACATCCTGAGCCTGTGAAAGAGGAGGGCAATGAGACTGTGTGAGATCTGCACACCCCCTAGGTAGGGGTAGCCTGTTTATAATGTAAGGGAGGGAAAGAGGCTGCTTGCCTGCCATTGCTCCCTTTTCTCTGATTGTTTTTGCTTTGTTCTGCGGCAATAAACATTCGCCCTCTCCCATGTGTCACTCAGCCTCAGAGCCAGCCAAGAATAGACTGAAACCTCCACCAACTGTAAACTAAATAAACCCTTCCTTCCTTAATGTTGGGTGTTAGGTATTTTGTCTCAGCAATGAGAGAAAAGTAACTAACACAGAGTGAACTCATGTCATTTCTAAAAAAAATGGATAAATCTTGAGCCCATAATGCTAAGTGAAATAACTCAAACACAGAAAGTTAAATATAAAACTGTTTCCCTTATATAAGAAACCCCAAGCATAATTACAAGAATAAAGTAAGATGGCAGCAAACAGGGAGGCAGAATTTTTAGATATTACAAAGAGTGACGGAGAATAGTAGGGAGTGGTGGGGGGCAAAATAAGAAATGGTTAAGTTGCTATGTGTGTGTACCAATTTCCCAATAGAAATATAAATATCACGTGTCATGAACATAGATACATATATATTTAAGAAACATAATCTTAAAATGCCATAGAAATAAAAATAATTTGTAAGTGATGTTATGTTACCCAAATGCATTTATTTACATATAGAATGATTTATTATGCAACCTCTAGATGAGGAAGTAGAGCTCAATTATTAAAAATGAAGAATTTAACAAATATAATTGACAGGAAAAATACACAAAACATGGTGACTGTGGAAAACAGTCTACATAAATGAATACCTTTTGCAAGCTCCCTGAAGTACATATGAATATCTTGCATATTATCTGTAGGCTTTGTAGATTTTTACAACAGAGATATGTGTATTCTCTTTTCTTTCATGCAGTAGTCTCTAAATTTTCTATCATAAATCTGTATAACCAGAAAACAAACACAGACATTAAAAATTTGAAAGTTTCATGCCTAAAGTAGTCAACCAAAAAGCTAATAAAAAATGAGATTCTTAGCCTACAAACAATGCTTTCAGTAAATCATTACAACCCATTTACAGATATGAAAGAAAAAAGCCAAAAATTCAAGACCCATCAATTAGACCTGACAATTTGTTCATAATCTATGTTAGAAAATTTTGGGTCAAATAAAACAATGGGTCTTAGATTAAGTAGTTGGTCTATTAATAAACTAACAGTAGTTGTTATGAATAAGTGAAAACATTTTCTGAAAAAAATAAAAAACTATAGATGATGATGTTGGAGGGCATTAATTTAATGGTTCACATACTCAATGGGCAAAATGTGAGTATTTATGTAAACCATGCACTGATCAGCTCCATCAAAGAAAGCATTGTTGACTTTAGTTCTGAAGTGTCATTGCCATGGCTACAGCTCCCTGGAGAATGAATTCAGACCTTCTGTGAAAAGCAGTATTTATTTTTAAATAAGTACTTCAGCGACACTTTCATCCTTGCAAATGTGTAACTCAATGATTTATGCATGAGAAGGAAAAGATGGCAATTCTGTCAAGGTTTCATAGTCCAAATGAAACAGAAATTTGAAGACATTTACCTTTCATTCTGAGTGATAACAGGTTTTCACATATATTTTCAGATAATTGCCATAATTTTCTCCTTCAATTTGGCTGAGTATTCCCCAGTTTTTCACACACTTTTTTCCCATTTGGCCTCTGAACACAAGGAAGAACTGAGGTTATGCAAGCCCAACACTTGCAGATTCCTAAAATGAAGAGCAAATAGACGGAAAAAGCCAAGCAAACAGCTAGGAGAGGCTCTTGGTTACTATGGAATCGCTAGCAGCTCCAGAAAAGCTTGTGTCAACATGGACTTTCAAATGACCAAGGAGTATTCTGAGAGGTTTTGCTATGAAAACAAGTAAATGAAAAAGCTCATTTGGAAAATCTGAAGCACAGATGGCCGTTGCCAAGCTGGCTAAACACATTTGCACCGAATCACTTGATGGGTTCAGTAATTATGGGTTATGTTTATTTTCTTTTCTGCTTTCTTTCTTTTTTTCCCTCTGTTTTTCTCTGAAGCACAGACCAGATTTATGGCCCTTAAACACTTTTAGAATCGAAGACTCAGTTGCACGCAAAATAAGGTGAGTGCTTCCCTTCAACTCTGATTTAACATTGCATTGTGAACTGGCAGGTTTTTCTACTGCTCATTTTTCATTCTGCACATTTCATAACATTTTTTCTTCACAATTAGAATGAGAGTAATATGGAGTCAGAAAAACTCACCTTCAAATTGCAACTCTGACACAGACCCATGGTTTAGCCATGGACAATAGCTTACCTGCTCTGAACCTCAGACTCTTAACCAAGAAAATGGAGGGCAATAACGCTTACCTATGGAGTAAGTTCTCTGTGAGTACAAAATGAGGTAATGTAACTGATGTTTCTGGAATACAATGAATATGCAAATATTAGTGTAGCAAGTTCCTCACTTGCTTTTCTCTTCTTCCTGTTCTAATTACATGAGTGAGCCCTTTGCCACTTTCCCACACTTAGTCCTGTGAATATCACGGAAAGATGGGCAAGAGGACTGGGGCATGTGTGCACAGGGAAGATGGGAAAGGGGAAAGACAGAGATAGAGAGAGACAGCAAGAGGCGTAGGGGAGAAGGACAGAAAGTCAGATGGAGACAGAGCGACAAAGAGAAACAATAGATTCACAGTGATGAAATCTTCTAAAGTTGGTGTTCTGTGCTTTTGTATTGTTTCCCAGAGTGATTCTAAATAGGATCTACTTTATTACAATTGGATATTAAACTTGAAAACACTGGGAAAAATAACACAGACATTGATCTGCACATACACAAACACATTCAGAGAAAAAGAAAACTATTCAAGAAGAGAATTCTGTGAGGAAAAGCAGTAGGAGAAAACAAAACAAATGCGTGCTATTTAAATGTAGTGTCCAGTTGTTTTTCCTGCTCTTCACTCCAAAGTATGATGAGACAAAATTTGGTCTTGTGAGAGAGGGAACCGGGTTCTCCGCTCTCCTCAGAATTCCATGCATAGGACAGTGAACTGCCCACTAACCGCCAGGAACTCAGGCAAGGGCTCCTTTGCATTTTCAATCATGTTGTGGCGGGAGAACCATTTTCCTGCACTGAGTCAGTCAGAGTGATAAACCACAGCCTAAAAGAACAGTATCCGTCTAAATAAAATTCCTAAGTTTATCCCGATATCACCTTTGTCTAGGTTTTTCTGCATCTATCCAATAGATACTGTAACTTTTCAAGACTTAGAAATCTTGCCTATTCACCTAAAAGGGTTAGATGGAACTTCTCTGAGGCCATTTCCTCAAAGAAGCAAACATATTTACCAACCTTATTAATTGGCTATTCTGTTGCTGGGACAAAAATGCCAGTCGCCTGTAATTATAGGAGGAGAGATTGATTTGACTTACAGTTTTAGAGGGTTTGGTCCATGGTTAGCTTGTTCCCGTGCAGAAATGGCATGGTGGGAGGGCTTCAAGGAAGAGAATTGCTCAACCATGGTAGCCAGGGAGAAGTAGGGACCAGACAAGAATGCACATTTCCATGTCATGCCCCCAGTGACATGTAAAGTCCCAGCTTCTATAACCAGGACCCACTTGCTAACAGCACATTCAGCCAAAGGAGTAATCCACAGAGAATTAGAATACCACCACAAACCAGTCACTTTTCAAAAGCTTCTCTGAAAGTATAAGACTTTTTGGAGAATTTTATATCTTAAACTATAACACCAAGCACTTAGTATGTGCTTGTTAAACATCAGAAATGTTATCATGGAACAGACAGACAGAGTTACAAACTTCATGGATCTAACAATCTAAAAGGGAGGTAAATATTGACCCAAGATTCATGTATAAGCAGAACTATTAAAAGACAGTGCCAAAGAAAGGAATGCAGGCAGTGCCCAGTAGACCAATAAAAAGAAAACTCATCACCCCATGAGGTACTAGGGAGATCATATTATGTAAGTAACAATTTTCTTGAGATTTAATGATGTTAACTCAGGAGAAAGGTGATCCCATGAGTTTGCTTGAAGTTGAGTAGTGAGAAAGAGCACTGAAAATACAAGGACAGCAGAGAAGAAGGCTGGGCCAGGCCTCGCTGGTTTTTAATGGACAACTCAGCATTTTGATCAATGAATGCCAAAAACTAGGAGGAGGGCAGAGACCAATGTGGCTGAATAGAGGAGGAGTAACTTCTGAGAGACAGATCAAATAAAAGCAAGTAATTAGACAAAGGGAAGGGACCTCCACCCTGATACCCAAAACAAACAAACAAAACAGAGATAAGAGTCAGGATGATCAAACAAAACTCCTGGGTGCATAGGAGTTCAACAGAGGGCAAGAGGTCTGGCAAAGCTGGCAGGCAGATTCCACCCTCACCCACCCCAGGAAACCGCCCAAGTAGCCGGAGGGATCCAAACAGTGTGACTGAGGCCAGACCCACAGTCTTGGGGTGTATGGGCCCTCATCTCACCACTTCTCTCCAAACACAGAGGAGGCTGCAGCCCAGCAGCGCTTTTGCCAGCACCCACCAGAGGAGAGTGATCAGAGATGGGGAGAGCCCTCTCCCCATGTGTCCCAGTCTCAGACTCTGAGAGGATAAGCAAACAAGTACTTCTTGAGTTGGGAGTCTTCAGTACTGGATCCCAGGCACATCCAAAACACTGCTGGCAGCCTGTAGTTTATCCTATAGCAACTGGGATATTCGTCCATCACACCAAGCTAACAGTGGGCTGGTTTGAGACCCTACTCAGTTTCCAAGGCTCACTTGGACATACCTTCAGCTCTTATTGCCCTAGTCCAATCCTGTACTGGCCAAAGACTCTTTCCAACATGTAACATCAGGCCTTGGGCAGCCTGGGTTTCCGTGGGGTGTCAAACCTATGTGGAGCTCTACCTGGTGCACCTGGACCATGGCAGCGTCCAGTCAGCCCCAGGAGCATTCTGGGAGAGTGGAGGCTCCACCCTGCCTGTTAGGATAGGCCAGTCCTCTGCCTGGTTAACAGGAGGGGTTAAAGGTCTTCCTGCTTAGCCTGGTACTCTGGCTGCACATGAGACATCTGCCACCGCCCTGTGCCCTCAATGGGCCAGCTGAAATGTTTCCACATTAGTTTGGGGCAGACCTGGACCTCTTCCAGGGGTTCTGAGGCAACAAACGCCTCTGCCTGGTGTCGGGAGACAGTCCCATGGACACTGCAGTATACATCAGATAACCAGTGTTGGTTCTCAACCAGGAAAAGGCCAAGGCCCCACACTTTCCCTGGTCTAATACCCCAGCTTGGACAGGTGTCACAAACGAGATTACGGAGACCTAACAAAACCCCATGCACATTCATAGACTGTAGAGAGGGACATGGAGGAATGTCACTTGTAAGATTAAAGTCTACTGGGCCTGGAAAAATAAATACAGTCTTTTGAAATACAGAGAAATCTTTTTTCTCATGTTTTTTCTTTTTATTCTTCTCCATTTAACACAATTTTGTTCTTTGTTTCTGTTTTATTTGCTCCTTTATTGGTACATTTTTAATTTTCTGACTGTTTTCTGTTCTTTTGGGGAAGGTTGAAGTTTTAACACCCAGTTTTTACCCTTCTCTTTAAATATTTGCTATAACTTTGCTTTATTAGTTTGAATAGGCTCTCCTTTCATTATCTGCCTCTCCCTTCTTTTCTCACCCTCTCTTTCAGCTTGTGCCCTTGGTATTTCTTTATTTCCTGTAGCTTAGTCACCACTCTTGATTACCTATCCATTTTTTAGTGGCTCCCAGCTACGATTATGTAAGGTGACTAGTTTACCCTTACCCCACCACACGAGCTTTTATATCAATCTCAGCACACCTTCATAGTTTGCATTGCTTTATTTTTCATAATTGATTTCTTTTCTATTTGTTCTACATGCTTCAGTAACCATACAATTTGTCCTTATGAATGTTTGGTAGTTAACTCTGTCTTACTAAAGCAGAACACTGCTCTATAGTGAAAGGGAATTGTTGGGGCCCATATACCCCATGTCTGTGGGTCTGGCCTCAGGAAAGGGGGTCCTATTGCTCTAATGAGCAAATATTTACTGCATGTAATTTCCTGATTTCTCTTAGGTTTTGTTGTATAACTATATATCTTGTGTCCATGCATAAAAGTGGCAAAGTATTAGTCATTATACTTTGTCTTTATCCAGTTTGTGGTTGATGCTGTTATTACTGATGGTACTACTTTAACCAAGGTGACATGCTTATTATAATCAATTGATCTTACTTGCATGTCAATATCTAGAATTTCTTGTGGTCATAAATATTACAGTCCAGGGTCAAACACAACATGCTAGGTCACATAGTCTGCAACCTCTCATCCCTGATAAACAGAAGGCGTAGGGTGCAGGCACACACTGAAAGATCAAAGTCAGTTATGCCTAGAAGGCATCTCTGAAAAGTATTTTATTACCTAAAAAGGTCTCACTAGCAATAAAAAAAGCTACCTGCTATAAGGAATTTACACGACTCAACACAGAAAACAAATGAACCAAAAAAGTAGAAAATGAGAAAACATAGGAGCAAAATGCACTACTAAGTCCTCAATTCCTCCAAAACAAAGCCACTGGGCATTGAGGGGAAATAAATCAAAAGTCACCCTGGTGAATTTCCTGAAATGGTAGCAGCACAAGTAACAAAGCAGACGAATAAGATGCTTGACAAACTCAAAGCGGAAATAACAACACAGATAACTAAAGAGATGATGAGAAAAATTAAAATTAAAACATGTTCACAGAAATAATGGAAAATTTTCTAAGCATGGAAGAGGAAAGAGGAAAATTGATGTACAGAAAAGTGAGGCATATAGAACTCCATATAGCCATGATCAGAAAAATTACTACACCAAGGCATAAAACAGTCAAGAATTCAGAAATTCAACACAGGAATGGAATCTTAAAAGCTGCTACGGAGAAAAAAATCACCCATAAAGGAGAACCCATCAGAATTAGAGTAGACTTCAACACAAATCTTAGAGTCAGAGTGTGGAGTGAAGAATTTAAAACCATAAAACAAAACAACCTCCAACCCACATTAATGTACCCTACAAGATTATCTTCCAACACTGGTGGAAAAAAAAGATCCTTCCCTGATAAATAGCACCTGAAGAAATGCATGACCACAAAAGCAGCACTCACATAAGCTATGAAGAATATTGCAGAAAAAGGTAACAAAACAACAATTCCCCAAGAATCTCAATAAAATGAGTCCACCAGGTAAGGCAAGCAATTAAACAGAAGGGAAAGGAGAGGAATCAGCAACAAGAAAGTGATAGGACAAAGTCATTGCTTTCAGATATAGCCAACAATACGAATGGTCTCAGTCTACCAATAAAAGGAAACAGATTGGTAGAAAGGATCAAGAAACAAGATCCATAATACACTGCATACCAAGAAACACACTTAACTCAAAAAAAGAAAAAAAATTCCAAAGGATAGGAACCTCATGAAGTGGAACTTGGAAAAAAGCAGGAGCGGATTTTGAGACAAGACTGATCAGATGAGAAGTCACCTCCTGTTTGTTAAGGAAACAACCCCACAGGAAGAAATGACTATCATAAACACACACGAACCAGATTCAAGCCTACAACATAAACACCAACAGATATTAAAAGTCAGATAAGCACTAATGCAATTGTTATGGGGGCCTCAAGCACTCCAATATCACAAGTAGACAGATCAACTAGACAAAAATATCACCAAAGAAAAATCAGAGCTGAACTATAATTTTAAGAAATGGATTTAATACATATATACAAAGAGAGTGTTCCACCTAACAGTAACATAATACACATTTTTATCAGCAGCACATGGGACTTTCTCCAAAATAAAGCACATACTAACTTATAGAACATGGTTAGTTAAATGAAATTATGAATAAAAACAAATTGTGATATTTTGTAATAAAAAAGAAAGATATGATATTTCTTAATTTGTATGTAACTAACAAACTGGCCTCCAAAGATAAAATCAATGATGGGAAAATCTGAAAGAGAGGTAGAGAGAGCCATGTCAGAATGGCTCAGTTAAAAATATGTTTCACAGTAATGATTGAGAAAGTAGAAAAATGAGAAAAACTACAAACCAATAATGCAATTAAAACATGTAACTTGTATTACATATCCTGTAAAATAATGGACACCCAACTATTGGAAAATATAGTCAGTACATATTTTTTTCAAATTCATGTGAAAGATTTTCCAGAATTGAATAAAATTGAAAATTAAGTGCTTTTGTACAGATTTGCTCTTTCCAGACTGTATATTAGTCAAGATTAAAATTATACAGAATAGAAGAATATTACAGTCTGAATTATTTATCCCCTACAATTCATACAGTGAAGTCCTAGTTAGTATCTCAGACTGTGGCTATATTTGGAGATAGAATCTTTAATAAGGGAATTAAGTTTAACTAGGCTAATACTTTGTTTTAGACTAGGCTAATACTTTGTCTCAACAATAAATGGAAATTTACCTACCCAGGAAGATCCCAGAGGAGGAACCCATGTGAGAAACCATTGAGAATGTATCATGTACAGACCTCAGGGCAAATAGACCTCTGACACCCTGACACCCTGACATTGGATTTCAGTCTTCAGCATTATGAGAAAATATATTTCTGTTGTCTAAGCCAGAGGAACTCTGGAATTTTCTCGTGAAAACACTAGCAAACTAACACAGGGATGATCTCTACAATCCACACAATTAACAAAGGTCTTGAATGTAGGATATATAAAGAACTCCCCCCCCAAATTGTCCAATACAGGAAACAGCAAGGAAAATTAATAGTCAAATCATACACAGACACACATGCACATGTACTGCACAGACACCCATATGATAACATTAAATGTTGCTTAAGCATAAGCAGCATTGTAGAAGTGCAAATTAAAACCATTCAGATGAATACGAGGAAAAAGAAAGTAACATTACAACATGGTGTTGGAGGTAACTGTCTCCTTTAAATATTTATGGTTAGAGAAAATTTCTTTGGCACTGGTTTAACTAGAAAGGTTTGTACAAGCACATTATATTACAAAGCAATCCTACACCAGGGTAGCATGTGTAGCACATGTGTTTCACAAGACCTACATTAGAATATGTATAACATTGTGTCCATAAAGAACCTGTTAAAGTGAGAATATCATGTCTTCCCCATCATTTATATCCTGAAAGCTTAACACTCAAAGTGCTGGTGTTAGGAGGTGAAGGTTCTTTGGAGCTGAGTAGGTCTAAAGGCAGTGCCCTCATGAATGAGACCAGTGCCATTATAAAAGAGGTACAGAGGAGCTAGGCAGCCACTCCTATCACGTGGAGACATAAAAAGGCCCATCTATGAACTAGACAGTGGTTCCTCAGTACACAGCAAATCTGTTAATGTCTTGATCTTGGGTTTCCCCACTTCAACTGTGAGTAATAAACTTCTCTTACTGCCTAGATTATGAAGATCTGGGATAGCATCCCAAATATACTAAGAAACACGCTTAACTAGGGATATCTTGCAATAATAAGATAGTAAATAAATTGTATTAAAATGCTACATTCTGTGAAATGAAAATAAATCATACATTATTTTAGACAAAAATAAATCAAAGTTGTTTTGACTTCCATGGATAAAATATACAAAGGAAGATAGATACAAATTTTGTAATTGTACTTAACTGAAAAATTGAAAATGACTAATTCTATGATTTTAGAAATCATGAGATTATTTAGCTTTTGGACACAGGCACAACAATGACTTGGATACTGCTAACATGCTGGTGCACACCTATAATCCTGGCACCCAGCATATCTGTTTTACAAGATTTAGGACATGTGGATACAGGGCATCACTGAACTTGTAGTCTTTAAATTGAGAAGAACAAGAAAACAGTATTTGGTGATTGCAAATTCACACAGTGTGCAGTAACTTCTAATGCATCAACCATTAACCGCTTTGTCTGGGGCTGGATATGTTGCCATCTCCAATGCAACTATGAGCTATGTATTTATTTATAGCAGAAAAAGAGATAGAGAAGCAAACACCATATAGGCAATTTATGTCTAGCCCATTTTAATCACTGGTATTTTTAAAGTATTTATTTGATTGATAGAGCCATCAGCTGTTTATTATTGTATGCAAATGTATACACTATTGCTTTTCTTAGAATTGTAAATTTTGCCTATGGACAGTTGGCATCTTAAAATCAGAAGTACCAAGAATAATTAATTAAAAGTACCAACTCCTATTGCAAAATTAAAAATCCATGACATTAATTGAAATAAATGAAACAGAGTCTGTGTAAATTGCCCTGGATATTTTAAATTTTTAAATAGGTACTTTTTATTTGCTTGAACATGAAAGATCTGGTGAAAGTTCAATTACTGGTTACACAAATAACACCAACCAATTAAAATATTTCTTGCAACAATATGCAAAACTTTCAAATAAAAATAAATAAAGTAGCCTTCTGTCTGCATGACAAAGATAGATTTTGGCACTAGAAAAATGGGATCATCTGACTGTGTGGTTTAGAAGTCTTTGACCCTGCTTTGTGGGAGCAGTTTGGAAAGTTTTGAAGGTGTCAAATACACAAGCCTTAGAACCCTCTAAGCTAAGTTTGATCTGAGATTCTGGTGGAAGTTCAGAAAACTAGAATGCTGGCAGAAGTGCAGAAAGTGACAGCTAGATTCAGGAGCTTTCAGTTGGAAATAAGGATGACAGTTGTTCAAAAAGCATGATGTAGATGATGGCAAGACCAGCGGACAACTTGAACAGTACCCAGGTCCCAGTGATTTCCTGCACAAGCTTAAACCATGTTCAATTTCATCTCCTACAAAGTCTCAGGGCATGAGCAATATGTACACAAATTTTGCTAAAGCATAACACACATGACCATATATGTGAACTGTCAACGAAGTCCTTATCGTTTCTGCCTACGTGGAGGACATCTTTCAATTTTGTGAGTTGCTCTTCAATCTCCTTTTTCAGAGTACCATAGTTTTCTTTGCAGAGGTCTTTCACTTCCTTAGTTAGGTTAATTGATAGGTATTTCATTTTCCTGAAAGCTACTGTGAATGATATTATTTTCTTTATTTTCTTCTCACTCAATTCACTGTTGGTGTCCATAAATGTTAATGGTGTTTCATGTTTATCTTGTATCTTGCTATACCACTGAGATTCATCATTAATTCTAAGCACTTTAGGGTGGAGTTCTTTTGGTCTTTTATGTAGAGTATCATATCTTTAGCAAATAATAATAATTTGAGCTCTTCCTCTCCAATATGAATTCCTCTTGTTTCTTTCTCTTACCTAATTGCCCTGGGTAATGTTTCAAGTACGATACTGAATAGCAAAAGTGCTAGTGGGCATATTTGTCTTGTCCTTGATTTTAAGATAAATGCTTTAATATTTCCCCATTTAGCATGTTGTCATAGTTTTTAATCCTATTCAGCTATGGTCCTTCTACACCTGTTTTCTTCAGGGTTTTGATCAGGAAGCGGTGTTGGATTTTGTTGAAAGCCACATCTGCAACTATTGATATGATCATAAGCTTTTAAACATTGCTTTTATTTATGTAATTTATTAAATTTATTGACTTATGTATGTTGAATCACCCTAGAATACTAAGATGAAATCTACTTGACCATGTTATATTATCTTTTTGATAATATACTACATTCTATTTGCTAATATTTCATGGGGGATTTTTGCCTCTATGTTCATTAAGGAGATTGGCCTATAGTTTTTATGCAGTTTTGGCAATCAGGGTGAAACTGGATTCCATAAATGACTGTGGGAACACTCCATCTCTTTCAATTTCTTTGAAGAGCTTGAGGAGTACTAGTGATACAACATCCTGAAAAGTTTTGTATAATTCAGCATGAATCCATCAAGTCCTTCTAGTACACATCTCGTCATAGCTTGCCCTGGGTGCTAGACATGGAACTCTAGGATTTAATGTTTTCTCTGTTGGGCCTGATTGCCTTCTAGTCCTCAGTGTCTCTATTGGGGAATGAGAATGTTAAGCCTGTGGTGTTTTATCCATAACCTTTTTGGTTGAAAAATGCTTATTTTTTATTTTTATTTTTATAGGGACTTATAGCTTAGAGTTTGCCTGAGGCTCAGAGTATGTTTTGGACATGCACTTTTCAACAATGATGAAACTGTTAAGATTTTGGTGACCCTTAGAGATGAACTAGATTTCTTTTGCATAATGAGATGGACATGAGTCTTTGGGGGTTGAAGGGAATGTTCTGGTTAATATTTAGAATGTCCTTAAAAAGTTTCATGTGCTCAAACGTAGGGCTTTTGGAAGATAACAAGATCATGGTTTCTTTTATCAATTAAGTTTGTTGGTACATTTTAAATATGCATAATGATGGCTTTCATAACAGAGACTCTGTACCTGCACAGGACCTGCCTCAATTCCCTTCTTCCCACTGCCTCATCCTCCTTTCAGTGCCTCCTCCCCTCTTATTTACAGAAGTTTCGTTTCTCTTTTTCCTTCTTTTCTCTTTTTCTCTTTCCTGTTCCTTTATTTCCTTCAGTCTCCCCAGTTCCCTTTCTTCCTGTTTCCTAATATCTAGTATACATTTTGGTCTTTATTTACACTGTTGGTTTCTCACACCAAAGAAACAATACATTATTTACACATGTGTGTTTAATTTATTTACTTAAGAATATGATTTCAAGGTCCATTCATTTACCTGGAGATGTCTCAAGATTTTCCTTCTTTATGGCTGACTAGTACTCTATTATATAAAAACCACATTATCTTTATGTGTTCATTTGTTGATGGGCATTTGAACCATTTCCAAGATTCAGCTATTGCAAACCGTGCCAGTACAAACATGGCTATGCATGCGTTGCTGTGCTATGATGTTTCTAATCCCATACGACCCAGCTATTCCCTTCCTTGATATCTTCCTGAAAGAATTTTTTGAAAGATCATGGTGGTTCTGTGCTCATCAGTGGATTTCTGTTAGGAGATGGCACCCACTTGAAAGAAAGAAGCTATGCGAGGTGCCTAGGAAGGGTGTATTTCCCTACACATCACTTTTGTTCTCTCTGCCTCTTGGGGTCCAGGACTTGAACAACCTTCCTTCATACATCCCCCCCTGAAGTATCATTTCTTCCTTGAAGCTCAGTGACCACAGACAAGATCTGTGAGCCCATATAAACCTCTCCCTCTTTAACTTGTGGCTAGTTGGTATTCTGTCCAAGTGAACGGAAAGTTACTTAGACAGTCTGCTTGGAAGGAGTGTGCACTGCTGAGAGATGTGCTGTGCAGCCATCTTTTCACATTGAAGAAAACCACAAGGATGAGTCTACACCACAAGGGTGGTAGGAAGGCTGTGAAAACGCATTGCGTTTTCCCAAGAATCACTGAGATCCTTCTTCAACTCTTATTTCTTTTGTTCAAGTCTTTATTTTATTCTAAAGAGAAATAAAAGTAAAACAATGTTTATAAACAAGATAGTAGTCACATTGTCATCCTTAAATTAGCTACTCAGAGCACAAGATAAATGCATCCAGGTGTCCACACAATACTAGCACAAGCCTCTCTCTTCAATGAACTAAGAGAAACCAGTAGTATGTCATGGTTGATACATTGTATCAACTTGGGGAGTCTAGAGGTTTGGCTGGACAAATTTACAGCCCACAGTGTTAGCCCTGCTGGATTTTGGACTTCCTTAGTCCCAATGCTCTATATTCCCCTGTTGGTGCCTTTTGGAATTGTAATGTTTATTTTGTGCCATTGAATGTTGGAAGTGTTTAAATTTCCATTTGTATGGGGGCTTGTAACTAAAAGAGTTTGCCTTACATCTGGGAGGAGACTTGGGACTTGGAATTTTCAGCAATGCCGAAATTGTGGACTTTGGCAACTCTTGCGCATGGACTAAATGCCTTTTGCATAAAGGGATGTGCATGAGTCTCTAGGGGGCGAAATGCCAGAGGAGATCTAGAGTGGCAAGGGCAGTTCTAGGCAGCAGGGGCAAGACAGTGGGTGTCACAATCCTCGACTTGAAATTATAGGGCTGCTGTGATGAAAGTAGCATGGTACTGCAAGAAGGGCAGACCAGGATATCGGTGGAACAGAGTGGAGTATGCAGAGATGGCTACAGACACACTCAACCATCTTACCTTTGGTGGAGGTGCCAGGCACATTCACTGGGAGAAGGAGAGCCTCTTGATAAATGATGCTAAAGGGGCTGGTTTCACACATGAAGTGGATCAAGGATCTAAATATTAAGACAGAAACATTGGAACATCTGGTAGATAGAACAGGCAGAACTCTTGAGACACTGGTGTGGCAAAGACTTTATGAGTAGAACCCCAGTCTCACAGGAACTGTGGCAGAGGGTCAGCAACTGGATCTCACCTTATTAAAAGCATCTGCATAGCAAGGCATGCTGCCAGTGGAGTTCAACCTTTATTTCTTCTACACATTTCTGATGGTATGAATTGGTTAAGCCAATGTGAATCATTTATTTTTGCTTAATTTTCAAGTAAAACCCTCTTTCACTGGTTAAAGTAATTTAAATTAATAGAATGGATCCCTGCTTACCAAATTTAAAATCTACAGTTAGATGGTCTTGTGGTTGATCTGGCAAACTCACAATGTGATCCAGTCCTCAGGCTTTTCTGTATTTGTTCCTAAGGATCCCTGCTCTTTTAATTTATGAAATATATACTCATAGACATGTACTCTCCACAGGGATAATTGTTATCCAAGGTGATGCTCTGTTCAGAAGTTCATTTGAAAAATATGTGCCTCAAGGAAGGGAGTGAACTAACAATTCCAGCTGGTTCATCTCTGAATGACTCCTGTGTGAGCACTGAGTCCACAGTTCCCCTATCCTGTTTCAAAATGTGACTCAAAAAACCAATGACCATGTAGCTTTGGAAATACTGAGGCAAAATATATGCTAACCTATATGCAATGCATATCTGCCTAATGCTGGGTTCCTCTTGTGAGAAACTTAGGTGTAGGTTTACTGACCAACCTGGGACCACTGGCCAGAGATGTGAAGAAGGGAACTTAGTTGAGCCCTGCCCCAGACTCTGACCTGTGTTACCTGGGAGCTATGTGTGCATGTTGTTTTAATTTTGTGTTAGTTTGTTACCTGGCATACATAACAAAGTACATACATAACAAAGTACATATATAACAAAGTACAATATGATGTACTTGCAAAGCCCCGGCACTCTCTTGTCTCACTGTATCGGTGAATTAAGTGTGTAGCAAATTTTTTTTTATCTTTTTGAAACAGGGTCTCCCTATCATGTGGAACAAATTTTGACAGAGAAAATCATTGTTCCTAAAGCACAGAGTCAGGTCACAGCAATAGGTAAGCTGTAAGACCTGACAAGATTATAGTTAAGAATAACAAGGGTTTTGATAGAATGATATGAAATAGGATGGAGCAGTAACAATGTTCAGATCCACTATGGAGATTGGACGGGTCATCCGTCTCACTAGATTTAATTATCTCTTCAAAGATCCCCCGTCCCAGAAAAGAGACACATAGGAAGCCTGGAGAAATTATCGCCTAGACATCTGTGGAGAAATGTATCTGTATTGTTTAAGGAATAGACTTAAAAATATCATCTGAAAATTCGTAAATTAACACCATGTTTCATAAATATGGATTTCTGACATGAACCAGCTTGAAAAGCTGAAAAAATGAAACAAAAGTATGGTGCCTATGGGTGTGTTTGGTGCAATCCCCATAAGGGAGTCAAGGTGGAAAGCAGATCTGCCCGGGTTTAAGATTAATTAAAGCTTGGATAACCAAGCGTCCTCTCACCTGCCCCCAGACAATGAATGAACGCAGCTAGATATGAGGCTATTCCTAACCCAACACCTGTTCTGCGAACAGGCAACTTTGTTCTAACCCTCTGCTGGCCTGTATGAAATACTGTAAGGACTGAACTGTGTTCTGAGTTCTCATTGTCTGGTCTTTGTTTTCCTCTCTCATACTTTCTCGATATCAAATTGATGTTATGTTCATGGAGTTCGCTCTTTTCCCCCTTTAAGCTCAATTCCCTGGATAAATTTCTTGGCGAGCTAATCCTATCTTGATTGCCATTCTTGGACAACTGAAATTAAAGTGGATACAAAAGCTACAGTCATCACATTCTCACTGAAGTATCCAAGGGAAGAAAAAGTTTGAAATCTCTAAGGTAACTCAAGCCTCCTGTCATGGATATCAATTATTTTTAACAAAAAGTCTCACTTTCCCAGAAGAATTTCAGCAGATATTTTCTAAGATTTGTTTATGAGAATGGATTAAAATAGCCACATAAAGCTGCAAGAGAGGCTAGTATATTTGTTGTTCTTATAAGGTAGAAGAGTGTTTGAAAAACAGCTACACAAAATGAGAGAAAGCCAAGAGAGAGGCAGAGACAGAGACACAGACAGACAGAGAGAAAAATCTCACTCTCTTCAAAGCGGCTTCCAAAAACTTCTCAGTATACATTGGAGTAAAACAACAGGAGTAAATACTGATATCAGAAAGCAACTTAACACACTTGAAAATAAGTTTGAGCAAAAAGAAAATAAGACCTATGTCCTGTAAAAGAAAAATGTTACAAGTCAATGCAAAGAATATATTTTAAGATGATAAAGGAAAGAAAGAAATAGAAGTTTATAGTTGGTAAGAATAGCCTTTTAAGATGAGAGTAAAATAAAGCCATGTTCTGCAAAACAAAACCCAAACTTGCACCACAGGTGTTTTTAACTAAGGCTCTGAAGTCTGAGGACAGTGTTGCTGGACACAAACTTGAATGTATGGAAAGGAAATGAGGTTCCGGTATAGTAATTATTTTACACTTACTTCAATTTATTTAAATAACTCATGACTACTTAAAGCCAAAATGAAAGATGGGAACTAATTTAGGAGGATGAAAAACTTATGACCACAAAAGCACAAATGATGGACAGAGGTAATTTACATTTTTTTACGGGTCTTAAATTTCCTGTGAAGGGTAACATTCATTCTGAATAGACTCTCAGTACACATATTGCAGTCTCTAAAGCAGTGGTTACAAAACAATCCAGTAAAGAGTCAGATGATATTTCAAGCTTCCCAGGCCAGATGGACTCTATTACAGCTATTCAGCTCTGCACTGTAGCACAAAACCAGTGGACACAGCCGACATAACAAGCGGTCGTGGACTGCAACCAGTGCATTTTCATCGGAAATGTAGACGGCAGGCTGGACCTGGCTGTCAGGACAAAGCTTTCCAACAGTGCTCTAAAATAATGATAAGCAATAGGAGGAGTAAAAGGCCAAAAGATTTTTAAGATATAGAAATATTTTTAGTACTTACTTGATCCACAAGCAAGCATAAAATAAGAAAAAGTAGAGCAAGAAAGGACACACTTGCAAATTAAAGCATAGTTGTGCTTCAAACAAAACTATATATAAAGGACAAAGAAACAATTTTGTAAAAAGGGAAGAAATTGTCACACTGAATAATTTTCAAGCAGCAAGATGTAAATACTAGTTGTCCATCAGGGCTATGATTTAAAGAGAAGAAAACTGGCAGGTTGTAAACAATGAGAAAATTGTGCTTCATGAGCATTAGGCATCCAACATGTCGCGGTATGGTGCTATTACTAAACTCCAAGTATGGGGTATTAGCAGAGAGACAGAAGGACATGGCATTGACATAGGTTTATAAACATGAATTTTGGGGTTCCATTTCTGTTCAGTAGACCACTTTGTCAACCCTCTGGCAGTATGACACTGCCCTAATTCCTATGTCTTTAGAATACAGCTTGAAATAAGGAAGCAAAAGCTTTCATCTTGTTATATTTTTTAGCATTGCTTTGAACATTATAGACCCTTTGCATATTATATAACTTTGAAAGAATATGAAAAATGCTTGCATTGACTTACCAGTCAACTTTAGGAAAATTCACTTCTGGACAACTTCAGTACTTCTCACTTTTTATTACTGATTTATCTTTTCCTTAATTTATATCAAGATGTCCTGCGTTTTTTAATCACGAAGATATTACATATTTTTATTCAATTTATTCCTATGTATTTGGTTTTTTGGATGCTATAATTAATGTCATTTAAAAACATTATTTACCAAAATGTTGCTGGTAATATATAAAATACAGTTAACTTCGTGTATTTACCCAGATTATTTTAAACTTGCCAAAATCATTGAGAAACCATACTCAGGAGAGAAATGTTACTATTTTTCTCTATTGCTGGATTGTATTCATGATAGATATGATCTGTAGTTTTTTCTGTGTGTGTGTGTGTGTGTGTGTGTGTGTGTGTGTGTGTGTCATTTTCATAAGTTTAGTATCAGAGCAAGGCCGCTTTATAAAGCCAGTTGGAAACTGTATTTTTCAAACCTTCTATTTTCCTCAAATTAGATTGATCTTAATTTCTTAAATGTCCAGTGGAATTCATATTTTAAACTACTTGAAACATGAATTACATTTGTGGTAACTTTTTGACGTATAGCTGCTCATATTATTTACTGAAACGTTTTTGGTAGTGTGATTATATGACTGTTAAAGATAAAGAAATATATGTGAACAAGCTTTGCATGTTTGACAAGTCAACATTTATCACTAACAGAGGTAACTTTTTATCTTAAAATCTTAAACATAATATAAAAATCACTGGAAGCAAAGAGATGGACAAGGTGATTGAATGACTTTAGTGTTTGCTCCTTGCAGAAACATCCAGCTAAAAAAATACCCAAATGCAGATACAGCATCTCAAGGAAAGCAGTGAGAGATCACAGCCCCTGGGGATAGCACAGAAATCAGCAAAGATACACTGCAGATGGCACAAAGGGCATTTTGACATCATTTTCACCACTCATTCTCCACCTGGGCAGCAGAGGGTGGAGGAACATGCCCTCTGTTTTTGGTAAAGAGCAAGTGAGCACTGGGCTTTAGTTTGAACACAACACAGGGTCTGCTGCAGCAAAGCCTAGTACCAAGCTGTGCCCTCGGTGCACAGATTGCTAGCTATTATCTGTAGCCTGAGCCTACAAATTCACCCTGATCTCAGATAGACCCTGCAATCCCAATTGTCAGATCACCTCTGCAGATTCAAGCGTCAGGTCTGTTCCAGTCCTAGGCTGGCCAGAGCAGCCCGAGGATTTAGGACTGCTGACAGATGTCCTAGGCATCAGGCATGCCACTGTAAGAACTCCTCTAGCAAGTCTACCTTTAAACTTCACCAGGTGATTTGCCTAGAATCTCTTCAGCAGGCTGATTGGTAAAAAGTTTGGCCAGAGAAATAATCTTCAAAGACTAAAATAAGATTTCACTTCTTCAAATATGCCCTATATCAATGTAAGGGAACAAGACACATGAAAAACTAAAGAGAAATAATCTCATGAAAGAAACAACATAATTTCCTGGTAACTGAACCAAAGAAATATAAATACACAATCTGCTTGACAATTAAAAAATAGTCTAAAGAAAGAAAATTTCACAAAGAGATTGACATGGAGCTAAATACTACAGTGAATGAAATAATGCAACAGAGAACATCAGTAACAGAATTAATTAGCAGAGTGAAAAATATCTTTGAACACAAAGACAAGAAATTTGAAAGTGAATAGGAAAAGAGAAAGAGAATGAAGAAATCTCAGAGGATAGTATCAAAAAACCAAGTATATGAAATTACAGCAAAGAAAAAACCTCATAGGTAGAAGCAGTTGGCAAAGTGAAAAGGCAACTAACAGTGTGGGTGAAAGTATTTGCAAAGCATGTATCTAATAAGGAGTTAATATCCAAAATACATAAGGAACTAAAAAAACACTCAATGATAAGAAAACAGGTACTCTGGTTAAAAATTGGGCATAGAATGGCTGTTTCTCAAATGAAGACATACAAGTTGCCAAGAGGGATATGAAGAAATGACCAATACCGCTGCACATCAGAGAGACACAGCTCAGCAATACAGTGAGATATAACAAATGGGTAGTCCCAATGAGATGTAAGAAAACAGGTGTGGGACGGAACATGGAGAAATGGAACTCTGGCAAGCAGCCGGCAGTGATGTAAACAAAGACAGCTAAAGCTGAAAACACTACGAATACTTTTTCAAAAAATTAAAAACACTGCTGTTACATGAAGCCGCAATCCCACCACTGGGTGTACGTCCGAGGGAAATGAAGTCAGTATGTGGAAAAGATATTTGCACTCCTATGCTTACTGCAACACTTTCACAATAGCCAAGAAATGGAATCAATCTATATGTCCATCAACTGAAGAATCTATTCACAAAGGAATGTTACTCTACTTTCAAAAAGAAAGCAATCCTATCATTCGGGACAACATGGATAAACCTGAAGGACATTTTGCTAAGTGAATTAAACCGCAAATACTACACGATCTTACCCATATGTGGAGAGTAAGATAGAGTTGAATTCCTAGAAGTACAGCAGCACAGGGCAGGAGAGGGTGTTGGTAAATGATTCACTGACCAACTTCAATCACATAGGTGGAATATATTGAAGAAATCTATTGAGCAACATGGTAAACATAGTTAATAGAGTAGCTTTAAAATTAATAACAGATTGTGTGTTCTCAACAACAAAACCATAATTATGAGTGAAAGTGTATGTTAGTTCAATTCATCCATTTCTGTGTATATATATTTTAAGAAAATATGCATCATAAGAAAAATAACCTCAAACTTGTCAGTTAGAAAATGTATTTTTGATTTAAAAATGTGAAAAACATGGACCCAGGAGGCAAATAGAAACATCACAGATACAAAATCCTCCCACATATGTGCAAAACAGAATATTACTTATATTACAAGGAAACAGAAATGTCAGCTATAATGGGATGACACTTTAATTTCAAATTGCCATCACGGTTTCTCTCTCCCCTTCCCCCCGGCCTGAGGGGTCTTGAGGTAACAGCACCAACAACCGCAGCTCCAGCAGGGCCAGGGAAGGACGGACAGGGGGAAGCCCAGAAGGTGACGATATCCATTGGAGATTGTTACGGAAGCATAGAGGAAACAGTCTCCATCTTCGAATTTACAGGAGTTTCAGATAAGAAAGATGTTGAATGTAAAACCAGAGGATATTCATGTTGAGTAACCACTGTCCAAACTCAGAAGCTTGGAACACTGAGATCTCCCTTTGCAGGGGCCCTGGGAATTGAAATCAAGACCTTGCACTTGCAAGGCAGGAGCCGGCCCACTGAGCTATACCCCCAGCCACTAACCATGTGATATTTAAGCTTGTGTGTATGATTTATTTCATTTTACATTATGGTTTTAATGTACAGCATTTTCCTACAAATGACTTATGTGTATCCTTCTTTATAGCAGAATAATAACCCTTTATGGGGAAATGCCATATGTTCTTTATGCATTCTTCTGTTGATGGTCATACAAACCACTTCCAATACTTGGCTGTTTTATATTGTGTTTCAGTAAACCCTTACATGTATTACTGTAATATGATGTCTTTAACTCTTTGGGAAGATACCTAGAAGGGGAATATCTGGGTTAAATGTACTTTCTTGAAGAATTTCCATAGTGATTGTACCAGTTTATATTCCCACCAACAATGTAAAAGCGTTGCTTTCCCTCTGCTACCTCACCAGCCATTGTTATTATTTGATTTCTTGAGGATGGCCACTTACTCCGGAGTAAGGTGGACTGTCAGTGTTGTTTCAGTTTGCGTTTTTCTAGTGTGCCAGAGATGTTGAACATTTTTTCATGTATTTATTGCTGTTTGTATTTATTATTCTGAGAAGTGCCTACTCATTTCAGTCATGCACTTTTTGGTTGGATCTTTTATTCTGTGAGTCTAATTTCTTTGTGTTCTTTATGTATTCTATAAATCAGCTCTACAGACCCAATATGGCTGAAAGAATAAAGTTGCTGAAACAAAAAACAAATAAACAAAAGACAAACAAACAGAAGAACAAATTGCCATCACTTAAGCAATGACACACCGTGATGGTGAAAGTGAAGTCACCTGCACTTACTCACTGATGTAGTGACTTTCTAGGAGGCAGCGTGGTTATAACCAAGTGATACTTCTCATCTTGAAGTTCTATTTCAAGAACTCAATGTGGGAATATGATTAGAGAAAGGGACAAAAAAGTTGGGGAATCTCCATTATAATGATGCTCATGACAGCAAAAAATACAAACTAAAATTTTGACAGAACTGTCTAATGCCTTAATGCTGACAGGGTATCACACCAGGATGCCAATGCTTAGAGTAAAGCTTCTGGAAAACATACATTGTTAAGCTTTATATCCAATATCAAGTGAAATTAAGCACCACACCTTTCTGACAACCTAAAATATGCATGCCTTTTATAATTTAATATATTTATTTAGAGGCTATTAAAGGTTTTATAATGTGGATTTATGTAATTAGAACACTCTTTTTCATCCTGTATACTTCTTTAGGTTTCATAATGTTTCAAAATAAGATGTGATAATGTCTTAAAAGCTTTTGTGTAGAACTGTACATTAGCAAATCTAAAATTTTATTTTCTTATTTTACTTTTTATAAAATATTTATAAACAAATTACTCTGAAAGGATTTTGTTTAATTGATTTATTCAGTTGAGAATATAGTGAAATTATATTCTTATGATCATCTGAATTTTATTTTTATCAGTATGCATGAAATACACTTTTAAGAATATTTTTCCATAATATAACTTGTAATACTTAACCACAGTGTATATAATGTCCTCCGTGACAGACATATATAAATGAAAATAAATCTTTGATATTTGTATATTTATATTGATTTAAAATTTCCACTGTACTCACTTTTGCATTCTTATTTCAAAGCAGTTTTAGTAGGCTTCTTTTGAGAAAAGAAAATAAGTCATATACATATTTTTCAACTACTGTGACCATCTTGTATGCAATAGATATTTGGTCAGTTAAGATCCAGATGCTTAGACTGATTGTGTTAATCTCGATGGCAACACTGTTTTGGAGCATAAAATGGGTGAACTCCTGCCAATGCAGAGGCAGGGCGGTGCCTCTGATTCTCTGGTAGTGCTCTGTGCAGTGAGGCACATCTAATTAAAGCTATTCTACTACTTCTGGTTTGGGATTATACAGAGATCTGGAACCAGGAGGTTGCACAGAATGTGCAGGATTTTGCTAGTAGAGATATGTTTTCAAATGAAAACAAGGTTAAAACCTACATTACTTATTGAGCCCTTAAACCATTATCTGCCCCTTGAGGAGCTTGCAGGTTGTGTCTTTAGTTTTAAAGTGCTATTCTTTCTGTACAGCCAAAACATGTATGTATAGATAGATAGATAGATAGATATAGATATACATATACATATATATATATATACACTCAAAAATAGATTGAAAAAAGTCATCTCACATGAATGAATGTATTAAATGTGTAAGAACTTTTAAAACAGGAGATTTTTAACAGCAATTGAATAGTGACATTGGACTGACTCTCAGGTATGTATAGATATAGATATAGATATATAGATATATAGATATCTGTGTAAGCTGAAGCACACATACAAATGTGTATCTGCACAGGTGTGCACATGCACAGGGGTGTGCACACATGCACACACACACACACACACTCACCAGGCCATGTGTTCCTTTGAAATATACTTACTATGAACATCTCTAAATTCTTATTTTAATGTTAGTTAGATTCAAGCCTTATAAATAGAAACTCCACTGCTATGGAAAACAGGTGAGCATTTGATTTCATGTAGTGAAGTGATTAAGATATGAGTATTCAGTAAGTCTCTTAAGATTAAAGTGTGAGTTTCTTTAAAGGAGCACAAAATTATAACAGGGAGAAGAATAGTCGGTCACAATATCTTCTGTTATTTACTTGGGGATTAGTGATAAGTATGTTGGAAAATGGAGAGCAGTTCACTATTTTTATTTTAAGAGAATAAGAAAACACCAAGAATAAAAGAAAATATCAAGAGTAAATATTATTTTTGTTTTAATTCTCAAGATGAAGATTAGTTTACATCTTCCTTTAATAAGTTAAAGAAATTTTCACTATAACCAGTTATAACAATGCAGTTAGAAAATAAATTATGAGTTCAAATATGAAGCAATAATGTGAGAGATTCCCTGGTATAAAGTCTCCCATCCAGTGATGCAGTATATGAGAAAGTATGTGCTAAAGATAGAAAACTTAGGGCTGGGGGTGTAGCTCGATGGCAGAGCACTTCCCTACGAAAATAAAACTTCACTGCAGGTGCCTTCTATCATCAATGTCATACAGTAAAGTGGTTGGCACTGAGGTATGTTTGCATAAGCCCTGCAGTATTCCGCAGACTTATTAGCAAAGAGTATTTAATAAAGTCGCAGGTTTGAGTGTCTTCCTCACGGTGAGCGCTTCTCCTTATGAAGAAACACAAGCTCACATACTTCTTCAGTAGTTGTTATAAATGGTTCCCACTGGGCTTTGTCGGGAAGCCAGGGCTAAGATAAAACCGACCTCAAGATTCTTGGAGGTCTGCTCTCCCGCAGCCTGAACAATACCAATTTCAGCAGTACTGTAGCACTCAGTATTCAGGATTATTATAACTTAATGCCACAGCCAAATTTGAGCCCGCGTTGTAATCGTTATGAGCTCCTCTACCAGGACATACCATAGCTACACTGGGATGGAAACGGTATGCAAATGCCACAGCATCAAGACTTACACAAACTTTATTGCAAGTTCTAGGGTACCACATTTCAAGTTTTATAGTGCTTTGTGATTTATCTGAATAGAAATTACTTTTAGTAGATTTTTTGCAACAATATGCAAGCCAACTGTTTACTAATTCGTTTTCCTGTGATATAATACTTCCATTTCCTCATTCAGTCTACTTAGGTTTTAAGAGTTTTAAATATTTTCCACTCTATATTATCAAGAAAAACTCATTTATGTGCTCACTGACTACTATCTACAATATCAAAAATGAATATCCTGAAGGTAGAGGTGTAGCTCAGTGGAAGAGCATTTATCTAGCAGGTGTGAGGTTCAATCCTCAGGACCACAAAATAAAACAAGGATAAAAAATGAGTACCCTGAATCTTTAGAGGATATAAAAGTATAATAAAAATACACAGGCCAGAACTCTCTGTGTTAATTATTAGCAGCTGTCTTGGTTACTTTTCTCTTGTTGCTGAGACAAAATACCTGATGACAGTTTTCGTAATAAAAAAATAACACAGACGAAGAGATAGGTATGTTTAACTGATTTAAACATTACACAGTGTATACACATATCAGAATATCACATTGTGTCCCATTAATATGTAACATTTATGTTATACATGAGTTAAAAATTTTAATTTAGAAATAAAATAAAGAGAAGTGATTATTGTGAAAGAGAAAAGAAAAAGTATGAAAATGAAGTCTAATCACTGGGCAATATTCAGTTCTGAAGTTGACTTTTCCTTAAAAATCTTTCATCTATCTCCTATAAGAATTGGTGACAATGGAATCACCTTAATAAGGTTGCTTTGATCTTAACAAGATTTGATTTTGTTGTTCCCACATCAAAGTTAATACAATGAGTTATTTCCTAGGATAATTATATTTTATTCCCTATCCGGAAATCTATCCTCCCCTATGCATTTTAGAAATAAAGAGATGTAACTATTTCCATTTACAAGAGAAAGGTCTCTTAAATGCGCAATTTTGAAAACAACGTGAAATTATTATTTCATAGCTAGAGGGATCTGTGATTCCCCAGAACTTTATTTTAAAGCTCTTACTCAACTGTAAGTTTGGTCTTATCATAAGAAGAGGGTCCAAACATTAGTTGTGATACATGATTGTTAGAGAAAATCCCTCTAAAAGCTAAACGAAAGTTATTCATGTTACATTACTCTCTTACTTTTAAATGTAGCAAACTATAATGACATTCTAAACATATTTAGTTCAAAATAATGTTTTCATGCACATCCCCAAGCTGGCTATAAATTTCTCAAATCTGCTGGGTTGACTCTTGTTGAAAATGATACTAGAACATATTGCCTCAAAACTAAATTAGCTAGTACAATGGTTTATGTGGACAGAGGGCCTATTTCTAACATTTACCAAAAGCAAGACATTTTATAGTACAAATAGGGATGTACCATATACCCTGTTTCCTCACAAATAAGATCCAACCAGAACATAATCATCCTTGAAAACTAGAGGTCAACAATGCCAGCCCAAATCCACCACTCCCTGCCTCACCTGCTCCAGAATGGCCACTGAGCAAGAGAACAGCGGTGACTGGTCAGCCAGGATGGACTGATTGGGGCTGGGAGTTCTCATCCTGTTTTCAAGATTAATTATTTTCTGGGTAGGTCTTATTTCCTGGGAAACACAGGCACATCACCTAAGCAACAGAAGCTCTCTACTTAAGTCATGCTCCCTCACTGGAAAACCTATTTTAAAATTGGGCAGTTGTAAAAGTATCATTACCCCTAAGGTCACGATTTGGTATTTCTTTAAAAGGTCACATTCTGAATGATTTTTTTGCAGGAGAAAAAAATCACTCCATAATAATGGTTCTTGCACTGTGGTTCATGATGTACACCAGTAGTCAATTTGGACCTGAAAAATTAAAATTGTAATCTCACTAGAAAATTATGTAATATAATAAATTGCCTAATTTTATCTATCTCTGGAATATAATTCGGCTTTCATCCTTAAAGATTTTGATGAAGTTAAATGATTGACAACCAATAACCATTTCTGGTATGCTGTTAATTAATATCTATCTGGCATCCAAAGATCTTCTAACTTCTAAAAGCCTTATGTTTTCTAGGTTATTGGCATATAGCTTTCCAAAATTTGTTAAAAAGTAACTCCCTCTAAAATTAATGGAAGATTTTCAATTTATTTATTAACACTGTACAAAAACTGAGACTTTGTCTTTGTTCATAGAATGAAATAATCTTTTGATGACTGATCTGGTGTCTGCTGAAGAAATTTCATTTGCATTCAATATCACCTATGTGTGCATATGTGTGTGAATGTGTATATGTACATAACACAAATACAAATATTTAAGTGACTGGGTTTTGCAATGTGATCCTTGAGGTCTGAAGCTAGCTGCCCTCTCTCAATATTTATCAAAGAGATAATAGTAGATAATATTTACCGAATCACTATAACCATTGTAATTCAGCATTATAATCCTTTCACTGATGGTAATCATTTCAATAGCGGTTACTTTTACTGGAATAAGGGGAAAAGAATAACGTACTTACAGAATTTCCACATAAATTTTCATCATTAATTTTTCTGTTCTTTGATTTTCAAATTCTGTACATATTAGTTTAATTAATGAATATTAATATGCTAGACCCTCCCACACTGCTCACACATTAGTTCCCAAACTTTCTACTCGGTGGCTCATGGATTTTCCTCCCTATTTTTTTTTCCTTCAACTTACTAGCTCCACCTGGTTGGAAAAATAAAGAATCATTACTGTAACGTTTTCACGAGCAACTTACCATTGCGAACTCCTCTTTTGGCTGCAGATGTAGTTATGCGGACGGGCCCTCACTTGGCTCCCAGTAGAAATTCCACTGCCTCCCTTCCTAAGAGAAGAAGGTCCTGGCCAGTACTAAGTGTTCAGAAGCAGGACAGGCCACGTGTGGGCCATTTGGGCATGAATAAACTGTTGCAGAGAGGAAACACGGAGTGTAAATCTCAAAGGACAGAGGTGGAAGGTTGTAACTCAGACTGGCTGAGTCCCAGAGATAGGAGTTCAGGAAAATAAACAAGGACCATTAAGGAGTCAAGGCCAAACACATAAACAATGAACAAAACAGGAGTAGACAAGGAGACAGAAGAAGACAGAGACAGAGACAGAAAGACGAGGAGAGGGAGAAAGAGTCAGAGTGCCAGAGACGGAGACAGAGACAGAGGTATTGTATCTGGAGGATTCCCCCGAGCAATGGCTTGCTGGATGAAGATCTCACTTTATGGAATCTTCCCTGAAACCCGTGAAAGCCGCTGAGGGCTGTAAGTAGCTCTGGAGATGACTCTCACACAGGAGTTGGGCCTCAGTAGCTTCCAAGATCCGAGCGCAGGACTTCAGCGCTGACTGCTCCTCTCTTAGTGCTTCGCGTTCACGTTTCCCAGCGTATTGATTCTAGTACCCGGGTTTTAGAGACTAGTTACCTGAGTCTGATTTCCTCTTCCAGTTTCTCCACTTTGACACTACCTCTGATGAGGGGATTTTCACATCACTCTCCTTTCCACTGGCCCCAGGCCCCGTCCATAGATGTTTCTCTGTCTGTTGTCCACGTCTTACTCCTAAGCTCCATGTGAGGACCCAGTGCCCTGACCGCTGTGAGGACAATGCAATCTCAGGGATGTCAAGACTGCGGCAGGAACTGGAATCTGCTTATGACTTCCAATCCAGGAAAAGTCCATATTACACTCACCACCGACCTGCTTTGTACATTGTCCTTCTTATTGACTACTCATGTTATTTTTAAATTTTTCATTACCATGTGAATTGCTGTATTCATCGTATGCTATTGGGTCCCTATGTCTACTTATCTGCTGCCTGGATCTTTGAGCACTAAAATGTAGAAAACTTCTCCATTATTTTCCAATACATGAGGATTTATCATAAGAATGTGACTAAGCAAGCAACTAAGATCAGGAGGAACCAGTGTGTTCATAAGGATGAACTCATGTGATAAGGTCTGTGTGAGTCACTTAATCTTTTTCTGTTTACATATTATTTCTATATTTCGTGTATCTGGTCCACCTTTTGACCACTTTAATTGGCAACTTGCATGATCTGCTTTCTTGTATATTGCTTTATATTTCACTTTGAAATCTTGTACTCTTTCCTTCCTTCATAAGTATTTTATTGCAAATCTCTTTTAAGTATTTTACATCAAATCCCTTTCAAATCTATTTCAAGTATGACAGAGTTCTTATACTTCTCAGTCTAAATGGGTGGCCATGCAGTAAGATTTATTTACTGTGTTAGCTTTCCAAGACTGAGCAAAACCTGAGATAACCAACTTGAAAATGGGGAAGCTTTCTATTATCTCAGGGCCTTGGGAGTTTTAGTCCAAAGTCATTTGTCCCAATTCTTACAGGCCTGTGGTGATTCCACACACCACAGTGGGAGAAGAAGCCGCTTGACTCATACCAGCCAGGAAATGAAAAAGAGGAAGGGGCAGAGTCCTACCACCTCCCTCAGAGGGCATGCCTCCAGTGTGACTATCAGCCAGAATATGTGAGCTTGACCGGATTATGGAACACTCACAGGGTCAATAAAGCACACTTCTGAGAGTGTCTGGGTTGGTTATGGAGGCCTGAGCTTCAGTTCTATGTATGGAGCCCTGGCCCGTCCCTCTCTGGCACTTTTCCCTGCTCTGCTTCCTAGCCATTGTGGTGGACTGTATAGCCTTGCTCTGTTGTGCCTTTGCAATATGATATTTCTTCCTGCAGCTCACTGACCATGTACTGAATGCCTTGGATTTTGAGCCAAATGAAACCTCTCTTTCTTCAACGTTGTGAGGATCAGGTTTTATAAACATCGGTCAGCTGTTTCCTGTGCCAATTTGGGGATCAAACCTTTAACACATGTGTCTTTGGGAGAGGGACATCCATGATCTGAAAACTAGTTTTTCCATGTCCCTGTAGGATACAGATGGTAAGTTACAGAAGAAAAGGTCACTATCTAGGCTGTTAAGTTGGTTATGCATAAATCAGGTATTTGTGGTTGGATCAATAAGCTAGAAAGCAAGGCCAGTTTTCAGGATGCGGTATGGTAGCCTTGGCCCACTATCTCCACAGGGCATTTGGGCAGCATGGCACATGCAGCAGACATGGGACCAAGTCTCTGGACTCCAACATTGACCAGAAAGCGGATTTCTTTCAAACTCTTCAACATCATATAGTGCTGAGGTAACTTAATATCATTTTATTCTTTTCATAATCAGTTTGATTGAGATTAAAAAGCAGTGTAATTTAGAGTTACCCAGAAAGATTCATTCTTAGTAGTTATTATTTGGACTAAAATTGATTTAAAGCCAGCAAAGTCTTTGAAAATAATTCTTCAAACACCAAGATAAATCCAGAGTTATTCTGAAGTACTTCCTATAAAATGAACAGCAGCAGGAGACTGGCTCTTACAATTTTTATCGGCTAAAGATTAGAGATCTGGGTGATATATAATTAATCATACTTTGAAGGCTTTCAGAAGAAGATTAAAGAGAAATAACTCCAAAGCCAAATTTTCTCACATCTGCCAAATGAAAACGTACGAGATGTGCTTTAATGCAGAAAATACACCCAGCATAAGAGACTGAGCCCCAGTGAGGCTCTCTGTCACAGCCAGCTGAGGATGAGTGTGGACAGCTGTCAGGCGGCAGCCTCCTTTCAGATGTATCTGCTTTGTCATAAATTGTGAAATGCAGATAAAATAATAAAGAGAAGAAAACCAAGTGCAAGAACAAATAAGTGAATTCAAATGAATCATTTCATCTAAGTTAGTTTTTTGATGGTTTGTACATCCTTTTCATTTTTACTGTGATAGAAACTATCGTTAATGCTTTTTCACAATAATTGTATTTTAAGGAATTTATAGACCCCCATTCACCATATATCAAAGAAATAGTGAGTTTCCCAAATAAACTCTAAATCCTAAGGGCACCACCAAGAAAATGAAATGAGATTCCCAGTAAGTCCCTCCTATGCTGTTGGCTTATTCAAATCAAGTGAAGTGTGTGTTTAGACTATTGTCAAATCGCCTTCCTTGTTAACCAGTGCCTTCACCGAGAAGTGGTGTGAAAAATGTACAATGTTCAATATTTCCAGCAATTTAGAGGTGCTCCTAAGGATGTTTATCTGCTTCTTCACATGTGTGTTTTCCCCTCAGGTCACAGGACAGGATCCCTAAATTCTGATTAACTTGGTGATCTTATCTCTTATGACCTGCCTCTCGCATCCTTTTGGTCCCTCCCTTCTTCCTTTCCCTCGTCTTCCCTCTCTCCTTCTTCTCCCTCTTCTTCCCCCGCCCCTCCTCCCTCTGTTTCCCTTTCTTTCTCTCTCTTTCTATGAAGAAGCCTAGAGCCCAAATTGAGGTGCACCTTCAGCACCGTTATGGGGTCCTCCAGGGTGCACCTCTGCGTGCGTTCCTCTCTCTTGCTTTGATGTTTGTATGCATATTCTTCTTCTCATCCTCTTGACTTATTATTTATTTGAGTGTGTATGGCGACTCAGTCGCTTCAGGAACAAAGCTGCAAATAAGTAAGTAATGAGAACTCTATGGTGGGGCAAGAATATAGTCTTCAGCTTGCTCTCACTAATAGTAAGAACCAAATCTTGCGGACAGATAGGTTCCTGGGGTCTCTGGAACTAGGCTCTTCCTATAGAAACACAGCCTCAATACCAGCCTTATTGTCACAGCAGTTTAAAATGCTTTCATTTTGTTAAGATTATAGAATTGCCATTAATGAAATGAAGTTCACAGGTTTGAACCTGCCTTGTCTACACAATTTGACAAGAAAACTGTAGAAGCCTGCTATCAAATGCTTGCCACAGGGTCTTCAGCTTGGCTTCCTGGAAGAGGGTCTACTTTCACATCTCTTTTTACCTGTTTCAGTAATTCTTTAAGTTTGTAGGGAATTTCTTCATACAACTTGCTTTGCAAACAAACTAGAAGATGTTTCATTTAATTTACTCAGAATAAGTGACAGAAGATGCATTAAAATTGGAAAGAAGTAAAGATTTGTGGTGGATTGACAAGTGGTGGTCAACTTGGAACTGAATCAGTGTGGTGCTGGGTGCGGAAGGCCCATCTGAAGATTGCCAACAAAATAAAAAGGAGAACGGGAGAAGAAGTAGAGGTGTTGTTAGGGGGCTGTTGGTTCTCCTGGTGCTGTAGGTTCTCCTGGAGGAGCTTGTCCCACTGGCTTTCCTGATAGGAACTGTGCTGTTTTCATCATCTGAGGACCTCTGGGCTTCACTGTCACTGAGGACGGCTGTGGTACTTTTCAGGGGGAGCTCTAGTCCTTACTTGAAGTGTTGCTTCCTGGCTCCAGTGCAGCTTCTTCATCCTGCTGGCACAGACTTTCTAGCTCCCATCACTGACATTTGGACATTCCCAGCACAGATCCCTGAAACAGATTTGTATTAGACATTGCCGTGGGCTCCAGGTCTGGACTCATGCAGGACATTGCCTTGGGAGCCAGGCCCTCAGTGAACTCTTTGTTTAATTAGTGTGTGGATAAAATTCCTGCAGTGTCTTTGTATATGACTCTTTATGTGATGATTATAAAATAATCCTATAAATTATGAGTCCTGTGTTGTTTTCCTTGCAAACCCTGACTACAAGATTATTGAATATATTATAAAATTATATTTCTATTGGGACAAGTAATTATGCAAACAAGTTTACATGCACAGTGCCAAGTACAAGTTTTATTATATTCAAACAAGCATTTTAAGGTTTATGGATAGTGGGTGGCTGTATTTCTCATGAATTAAAATATCTTATTTTTAGAGGAATTTTGCTATTCCCCTTTGTTTGATCACATGTACTACTTTGTTCACAAATACTTCTACTCTAAGTGATTCAAATTTAAATTATACCACAGCATTATTGCAGTTGCCTTCATTAGTCAGAATTAATGGAGATTGAAACTAATAATAGTAAATTTTATTTTATCATGAAGACATTTTTCTTTGAAATCTGCTGAAAAATTCCTATGTGAATATCTTCTTAATTATCTCTCTAAAGGCTTCTCCCAGTATGATACATATTATGTTTAATGAGTTTAGGTGGAATTTACTCTGGAGTATTCTACTGTGATGTCCAAAAATAGAAAGTTTGGCGGTGTTCCTAGAAATAAGGCTGCAGAAGGGAGCAGGTGGATTCATAAAAGGAATTTGGTGTTTATGGGAAGGAGAGTGTCCAGGGATAAATCTTGTTAAAACACTTCTGCATGTTTTTCATGCCACTCTCCCTTGGCTGGCCAGGAAGACATACAAAGACTTTCTGTTTCACATGTAGAATCAGACTCAAAATATTTATCAAGCTTTGCAAAAACCATACACACAACTGGCTGAATGTCTAGACGGGAATAATTAGTATTTAAAGTGAAGGATAGCTTCGGATGAATTCTGAACACTGGTGACTGGATGATTAAATGTGTGTAGACATTTAGATATTTAAATTCCATGCGAAAATTGTCTCCCAAGCCTCTCTAAGTCCTGAAGACTCAATTTCTGCTCAGTCTTATGAGCTTCGCTCTTTACTCCCAGTTCGAGACTCCATATCTGTCGGGTTAATCTGCGTGCTGTCAGCCACACGGGAGATTTGCCTTTCTCTGCGGGACCAGCACCCGTGATCTGATTTAGGCGAAATTCGCCTTCTGCACCACTTGACTGAGCATTTCACTAGCTCTCTTCAGAACGTGTTCTCTACAGCTAACCCTGGGTGGAAGCTCACCGTAACCACCTCCTTCTCCCTCTGTTCATCTTCACCACAAAGCTGTACTCATCACTCCTATGAACGTGAGATGTGCTAAAAAATGTGGTGTTTAAAAATGTATCAAAATAATCCCCCTCTGAACACTTCCTCTTGTTTTTAAACACACTTATCCCATCTTTCCTGCCACCTTCTGAAGCAGTTCTTGTTGTCCTCTTTCTTCACTGTCCTCAGCTGCACAGCCAGAACTGCTTCTGTGTCCTCAATCAGTTCCAAATGTTTAACGTTCATGGTCCTTTTGACTTTATAGCCAGAAGTCACATGATGCTAGATATGGCGAGTGAGATAGACAAGGCCCCAACATGAAGCCTCTCCCTATCTTCCACAGGTGGCAGACGCTCACTAAAGAGAACTCCCAGAACTGCTTCAGAAAGTGGTAGGAATGATGGAATGCATGTGTCTGAATCAAGGGGAAGTATTTTGAGGGTGATTAATAACAACATGTGTGTGTGTTTTTACTGAAATGTATTTTTAAAATTTAAATACTCACCATCCATGCTGGCCACTACATAATGCATAGTCTCTGTGGTCTTTCATGTTAAATGTTTCAAAGTCTGAAACTCAAATTCAGTTGCTATATATAATGGCCCAAACTATTATTTTAGCTTTACATATGAAAATGACCTTCAGATATTTATCATCCCCTTATTCATTGGCCCTTGAACTTAAAACAGATATGGAAGAAATTAGGCGGAAAAAGTTTTCTGGATCATGGAATTTCAGAAAGCCTGTGCTAAAGAGTATTAGTGCCATAACCCATGAGGCCAGTGGGCTCCTGAGAGGAGGTGATGGGAGATTAAGAACTAGAGACACATAGGAAAAGGAAAGCTGGAGCGAGGTGGAACTTCACCTCTCTGATGCAGAGGCAGCAACAGCCCAGCATAGTCTGCATCTTTATTTATACAGAGTAAAGAGGGAGGAAGAAGACAACAGGCCAAAGTGCAAGGACTTAGTGTTTTGCTAAGAACACTGAAAGTGAGACATTCTCGGAGCTGTCTGGGCTGTAGTTAACAGAAAAGAACACCAAGGCCAGACACCTGCTGGACCGGCTTTGCTCTGGTCCCCACAGCTTGCTCACATGGCTCTAGCCCTAATGTGCAGTTGATCTCCAGCTGAACTGCTTCACAGGTATTAGGCCCCTTTGCTGCACAGCCTCTGGAAGGCCGGTGTGAACTGCTGCACATAACTTTTCCACATGGAGATGCAGAGCACAGTATTTGCTAAACTTATATAATCACAAGAATTATATTTTAAAAGCATTTTGCAAAAGCCGCCACATCACTTTGGAAAATCTTATCTTTCAAAGCTAACTATGGTGTATCAGTTGAAGCTAAAATCTATACTAGTACAGTAGTGGAAGTAAGATTTTACTGTAGTCTTTCTGTTTACTTAGCTCCTTTTCAAACATCTCTTTTTATATAGCAATCTAGTGAAGTATTAATGGTTAGCCCAAGAAAACTTGTCTCAGAAATTTTAAGAGATATACCAACTCCTCATGCCTAATGACAGTGTTAGTTCTTAACCCATAGCCATTAAACTCAAATCAGTATTCTTGCACATTAAATAAGTCCAGTGTAAAAAACAGTGCAAAGCTTATTATTCATTATGATTAAAAATTAAGTCACTGTAATTAAGATAGCTTATAGATCTTTAATTGATTAGCTTCACTGATGATTTTTACACTTTAATGAGCAAAGATTTTGGTTTTGGTTTAGTATTTTGCCTTTTTATTTATTTATTGTGGTTTGAAACCAGAGCCTTCACACTGAGCTACATTCAGTCATATTTTGGGGTTTTTGTCTTTCTTTGGGATAGGTTCTTGCTAAATTGCTACATTTCCCAGGCTGGGCTTGGCTTTTGAGTTCTCATAACTCAGCATCTTAGAGGGCTGTGGGTACGAGGGCACACCACCACACCTACACCAAGCTGTTTCAGGGGCTGGGGATATAGCTCAGTGGAATAAGCGCTTGCCTAGCAAGCACAGGGTCCTGAGTTCGATCCCCAGTACCGCAAAAAAAAAAAAAAAAAGCTGTCCTGTATTTTTATTGATGATAAATTACTTTATTATTTTAAACTTTTGAAAAGCTTACTATAGAATATGAAGTGTTCTGAAATTGCTACTAATACCTTAATCAGACACATCAGACCTAATTTTGTCCATTGCTAGCTTACATTCACATTAGTGTATCACTCAAAGCATCTAATAGGACTTATCAACTAATGATAAAGACTCTTCAATAAGGGAAATTAACCAATATATATCTTTCATGTGATCATATTTGCTTTCCTTCTCAGACATTTCTCAGCAATATTTAAAAGTCAAGTAGACATACGGTTATGGGTCACTTTCGGTACATGCATGTCTCACTTTCTTTGATCTCATTTCTGAGCAGCAATCTAGTCCCACTGGATTCCTTGGTTGTTTAGATTCTTCCTCCTCCTGAAAAAGGTGAAACAGGGGCTGGGGATATAGCTCAGTGGAATAAGTGCTTGCCTGGCAAGCACAAGGTCCTGAGTTCAATACCTGGTTCCACCAAAAAAAAAAATTTTTTTTAAATAAAAAAAAAAAGAAAAAGGTGAAACAGAGCATCCCTAATGCTTATGAAATGCTTACTTATCTGCGGCTTGTGTCATGGACAGCACATGTGCCGGTTTTACTCTTCCCCCAAAGCAGAGGTTCTGTGCCATGCCAGGCAGCTGTGTTTCTGTACGGCACAGTGACATCACATCACCATTGCTACCCGTGCGTCTTCTCCAGAGGGTTGTGAGCTCCTGTCAAACAGAAATCAGTATTTATTTTCTCTGTATAATTTAACCAACCAAAAGATACATTTCTCAAATGTTTCTTCTAATTTTCCTTAGTTATTTGAGCTCCAGAAAGTTTTTAACGAGTATCAATCCATACATTATTAAATACAAGTAATATTTCATTTTAATGAATACCATGGTAATGTGTGGTGGAAGTTCTTTCTACATCTTGAATATAGTCTATATTCTCACAGTAGTAGTGCAGTATTCTCTGATGATCTCTAGTCATTTATTAATCCATATGCTAAACCAAGGCAAAAACCAATGTATTTTCATGTAAAATAAATGTAACACAGAAGCAGTTAAAATATGAATGAATGAAGAATATGAGTCAATTGCTTATCCTCTGATGTCTTTATTTTTGCCCCAAATATCTGCTGGTTAGAAGATCCCATTCTGCTCCTCCTGCTCAATGACAGCTTCCTGAGTGCTGTTTTGACCAGCGGATGTTCTTCATATTCTTACTACTTTCCACCCAGGATGACCCTCAACATTCCAAAGTCTTAAGGTCTGACAGGGAAAAGACTTCCTGGTGGAACAGAACTGGACCACAGAAGTTACTATGAATTCTCAAGTCTGAGAAGTAAATGTATGACCAAAGGCAGCAGCAACATCAAAGTGGGACAGTGGCCAGAAAAGAGGTTTCCAACACACAGAATTGATAGGATCTGGTGAGTGATTGAGTGTGGGATGCTTGGGAGTAGAAGGGGATAAGTCTGGCTGCTAGGTTGCCTATTACAACTGGATGGGGAAAACGGCCTTTCATTTGGCTACAACTCACAAGAGGGAAAATGGTAATTTTCTTTTTTCCTCAGAACTTAGAACTCTGTAAAACAAAGCTGTGAAGCTGACACATAGATGGTTTATTGCAAGTACTTGGAGTTCCCCAAAAAACAACTGAAAACAAATGTATGAGACTCATCAGAAGGTAGCTGAGAGCTACCAAAAGGAAAATTAAAATTTTAAATAGAAACCTTTTAAGAATGCTGGCTAAAACCAGCCAGATAATCCAGCAAGCCTGGTACAGGGACATTTCTTCCTCTGTGTAACCATGCTTGTTTAAGTAATGGCCTTGCAATGTAACTTGAGATGTTTCAACTCCCTTAGCAACCCATGGTGTCACCCAAACCTCCAATCACAATGTGCCAAATCTGCCTTTGCTCCTCCTGGCTTGTTCTCCCTATAAAAGTCTCAAAACCCTTCTGGGGTGGGCTCTGCCTCTTTGAGTTCATCCCAGTCAGGCCCACCGATGTAATGAACTGCCTCCTAAACTCTCTTGGTGTCGTTTCTTCCTGTGTTGACCTGTTTCACGCAGCACTTCCATCATAGAGGAAAAACATGGACGTGAGCTCAGAAGTTCCAGCACAGAACCTCTCTGAAAACTGCATTCCTAAGACACAGGTAGATGAAGAAGAACTGCAGAAGAGGTGAGACGGAGCAGGAGACGGAGTGGGAGGTAGACCAGGAGTACCTGATCATCATAGTGCCCTAAGGAGACTGAGTTCCAGGTGAAAACACAATGAACAGCTTGTGACTTGGGTGATAAATCGAGCAGGACAAAAACAGTTTACAATCTGCAAAACATTCCCTATTTCTGCTATTCACATCTCCATCACATGGAACAATTTATTAATGCACTGGTTTTTAAAATATGTCAACCTTTTTCTTTAAATATCTAGATATGGTCAATAAATCACATACTGCTTATGCTAAGTACTGAGTGTCTTTCTTTTACATGAAATAAATGTCATGCAGTTATTTGTTGTCTTACACATTTTATGAGATTTTCCAATCATTTTGAGAGGGAAATCACCTAAAAAGAAAATCCATCGGACAAATAATTTTCATGGCCAGCATCAGACATTTTAATTACATAGTGAGAAATATGTGGGGCTTTCATGGACCTCAGTCAAATATTCTCTTGTGCAGTGATTTCTTTGGCGTTACTGGAGATCGAACTCATGGCCTTTGCATTGAGCTACAAAACCGATGGTTTTTCCTTTAAGATGGAATCTCCTCAGTCACTAGGTTGCCTGAGCTAGACTTCAGCTGAGGAAAGCAATTCTTTTGTCTTGGCCTCCCAGAGTGCTGCCACTATAAGTGTACACTGGTCATCTGTTTTATGTAGCACTTTTTATTATGATTTTTTCTTTACTGTCAAAGGTGCAAGACTAAATAAAAGATATCACTTCATAAATAAAGCGCACTAACTCATATGGCTTCAGAATAGCCCCTCGAAGCATAAAGCTTTTCAATCTCCTTTGTGTATTCTCTCTTTCTGTTATAATCAGAATGGTCTAAAAAGAAGGTCTATAACTCCTTATTGATACTAAGAATATTTCCAGTTAATTATTTGAAATTTCAGAAGTGGAATAAAGTGTGGCATGTTGTCAGGGAGCACAGCTGTTGAGGGTCTTCTAATTTTAACTGAGATAGAGGTTGTGAAATCCAGTGAGGGACCCAGTAGTATTTGTACTGGGACATCCAACCACTCTGCAAGCCTGAGCAGCTCTTCCCACCGCACAGGCCCTGGACTGAACGCTCGACACAGACGGCTGTTTATTTCTTTGAAAACAAGTTTTTAAAGTTTTTGAAATAAAAAAGAGATTTCCAACATGCATATCTATCAAATCATGGTATTAGAAAATGCAGTTTGATCTTTTTCTTGATTTAATTTTATAACTAAATCAGGAAGAAAACATGTTGCAGGCATATTGTGCGTTAATACATTGGGTTATTTTCTCTCAGCTTTTAGAATCTTCAAACTAAACAAGACCAAGTTCAGTGTTCACTTTGAAGTCACCGAATGATAAAGTAAAGGTGGAAAAAGACTCAAGTGTCCAAGGGAGCGGACAGAGGAAGATAAAGGAAATAAGCCACTGAGGAATCAGAGCTTTTTATCTAAATAAGCAAGGGGGCCGTCTGCCCACGGTGTCTCCACGTTTTGAACTCTGAAGCCAATTGCACCCTAATTCGAAGGCTGTGTTTTCTGTAACCCATAGCTAGATCAAAGCCGATCAGAAGCAGCCCAGCTCCTGCCGGTCAGCAGCTACCACCTGATTCAGACCACGTGACTGAGACCCCATCTCAGTGACGGAAACCTCCAGCTGAAGTTGTCCAGTCATTTCTGCATTTTACTCCCATTTCTTAAACACACTATCTATAAATACTAACAACAGGAGTCCTCAGAACGGTTTAGGTCATCAGTAATGGTTTTTTGCTCAAATTAGCTCTGTTACAACAAAGTTTACTTTAAAGATTATCTTCAGAAAGACACTGTGAATTTAAGAGCTAGTAACACAAATCAGGAATTTTAAGAAATGCGCTTTCTTATGTGGTAGGATAGATAGAAGGTCCATTCAATATAATCTGAACTAAATGAACTGAAAGCCGCAAAGAAGGAAACATATTTCTGTCAAATTTTTATCTAGTAAAAAGTTCAGCACTTTTTTGTCACTTCAGCTCTGATCTTAGAGGGGCAAATAACCATTCTGGGGACAAATGCTATGCAAAAAGGAATAATGCTATTAATTTCCAAAATGCTATAATCCCAAATTAAGCATTTGTGGTAGTGCAGTCAGTAAACTTACAGTTTTTTGAAGACCTTGATATAGTGTTTAATAAAACTGTTTTAAACATATTTTCCTTGCTTTTTTAACTATAAATATCATGGGGGGAGTATGAATATTAATATGGCCAGGAGTGTTATGAAACCTGCCGTCCAACGAATTCATATGGACAGCCTCAAACACTGTAGTTTTTGGCTCAAGTTTGGTATGTTATCTTTTTAAAATCTATCTAAAACAAGTTCCATTACTTCTAAAAAATATTTTCTGTTCTAGATTACTGGTCTATTAATAATTTTTGTCAAAACATTTTGTTTTATGTCTTTAATATGGTATTATTATCCTATCTTATAGGCAATATGAATTTGGGGATGATACTATTTTAGCCGATAAGTAATTCTCTTAAAAACAAACAGTAAGAAGGTATTTTCAAATTTTCTTTCACTATATAGAAAATTCAAGTTTATCAGAAACTATTAATATCTGTGTTTCGTACATAGTAACCAACATGGATCATTTATAGGTCATACACAAAAATGTGAACTATGTGTGTCTTCTGTTATGCATATTGGCCTGAACTTTGTAAAAAGAATTTGTGCATCATAGATTTCTATGAGGTACAAGCCTATCCAATAAATCCAGAGATCACATAAATAAATCAGAATGGAGAATCCTAAACCAGGCTGGGTAATTCCCAGAGATCTCTTCAACTAAGGCTCAATTTCCCATTACTCTACTTCCAGGATTTGACACAGAGGTCAAACACGAGTGTCTTTAAAGTGATACTACACATAGGGTCACCTTGGTGCTGAACACTTTTGTTTGCAATTACGTTCACAAACCGAAGCATTTGGCAAATTTTTGCTTTTGTTTGCAAACTGCATCCGGTGATGAACCTGACTGTAGCCCTCCTTCCCACACAAACAAATGTGGACATCTTTTCCAGAACCATAGAATACATTAAATTTGCGAACTGATGTAGCACTGTATACCTCCTACATACATACCCATTATGAGAGAAAATATACAATTTATAATTAACTTACATTCACATATGAATACAGTTCAATACACACCTTTAAATTTAAATGTATTACTTCAAACAATTCTTCTGTTTCATTAGTGGGATTTTCCTCATTTTCTAATCAAGTTACATCATATCTTATTTTGACTTCTTAGATCTAAATGCCTTTTCTTCTCCTTTCTTACCTAATGAACAAGCTTCAAATTTCAGTTTAAAAAACCAGAAGTTATGAACAACAAACCCCTCAACCCTACACACCAAAGCATTTTCTCTACTGCTTTCATCTTCCTGCATGAGAGAGTGTCTTCTCACTGTGATATCTCACTTTTTAAGGTTTTGACCCCAAACCTGTTTCTGTTCTCAGGTACTTAAAAATGTATGACACACATGGCCCCCTGCCATAGGAAAGTAGGGAGGTGATGTGGGTGTGAAAATGATCTAAGTGTGCTATGCACGTGCACAAATCTACCAAAACAACCCTTGATAATCTATCTAACCACTTTCTAAAGGGTGGGGGAAGCTGCCTTCTCTCTCTCTCTATGTTATTATCGTGTTCTCCTGTGCTCACATTGCCCTCTCAGGGCCCCTGTTCCATTTTACCGTCAGTCCCTTTCGCCACTTCCTAAGCCCGCTGACTCACCGAATTCACTCCACAGAGCGTCACAGTGTGATTTCTCCCCTCCCGGCCATTCAGTTTGGAATTTGCTCTTAATTTATCAGTATTCCCTCTGTTTCCCAATTCAGTATGAATTTTTGTCATATACTGTTCAAATACCTTCACAAAACACAAACCACCAACAAGATCCAGTATAACCTAAATAATTAATAGTGCTTGCATCAGGAACACACAGATCTCAAATTTTTCCACATAGACAAGGAGGTAACTGCATCAAGATAATCACACCCATAAGTTTTTAGAAAAAAATGTTTATGAGACAAATTTTGAGTGGAAATTTATACGTGAAGGCAAAGAAGTGATTGTCTCCTGCCATACATGGAACATATGATAGACATATTGATTTCTGCAAAAATACTCAGAGATGTAGCTCTCCTTGTTAAAAGCTGACTTATGTGGGAGAAATTAAGTGATATCAAGCTGGAGTAATAAACAGTTATATACAGGAAGCTGTGAGTTGTCAAAATCAGTGCAAGATGCATCAATATAGAGTTAAAGTCAGCCGCTAAATATATTTATTGAATGTGACATTTTATGGAGAGTAGAAAATATCAGTAACTGAATAATAATAAATTCTAAATTCCAAGCTTTTCTTACAAACACTCACACACAGGAAAGCAGGAGAGCCGTGTGAAGGCACATTCACGTTCATGTTTTATTTCCATTTAGCATTTGTGTGGAATTAAACAGCTAAATTTCACAACCATGCATGCTCACTTAACCCTTTTCTGTCTCCTTTTTTTTTCTCTTGCTCTCTGTCCTGGGAAATGAACTCCATCATCAGGCCTTTTCCCACTTTTTTGTTTTGAGAAAGAGTCTTTCCGGCTTACTAAGTTGCCCAGACTGGGCTCAAATTCGTGACTCTCCTGCCTCAGCCTCCCGGCGTGCTGGGGTTACAGGCCACTATGGCTGGCCCAGGCTGTAACTTTCTAGTCATTATGCACAGCGGGGCGGTGTGATAAATTTTATTATACAGAATTAGAAACTATTAGCATTACACCGCATCACGGACAAAAGTAAAAGGCGAGCGATACATAAAATATTTTTTAAATTATTGCAGATGAAATAAAATGTTAAAAGACCACAACACCAAAGGAAAAAACTGACATATACAAGTTTAAATATCACGTAGTTTCTCTTGTATGAGAAACTCAGAGTTAGCTAGTAGGGAGCAAGGGCACAGTTCTTCCCAAGGGGGAGCGGAGGGGGAGACGGAGGAAGGGCCGAGGGGCACAGGGTTGGGAAAAGGAATCGGGGCGTCCTGTGTATACGTACTAAGTCCACACAAGAAACACAAGCACTACACACTGCAAACATGTGCAGAACTGGCGGAGGGGATGAAGAGGCGTGTGGAAGGGAGGAAGCGGAAGGAGAGGGATGAAACAGGAATTAAGATGGGTCAGGACACGTACAACTCCTCGCAAGGACTGCACACATTTTACACTGCACATGTGCAAAAAATAAAATTAAAAATAACTACTATAAATCAGTGAGGGAAGCAATGTCATTCCACTTACTGGGACTACAACTTGTTTGCATTTAATAATTTTACTACCAGTTTATTTGCATTTATCTTTATAAATATTAAAGAGTGACTTTCCATAAACCAATTTATATCACAAACTTGAATCAGATTACTCCAAGTAGCTCTAAGCCTTTCTTTATTTGCTGTTTTAAAAGAAATCTCTTTATTTTCTCTTTTATTTCTAGGAAATTTTAAGTGCACCAAATAATTACTCAGTGGCGTATAGTCTAGTTACATGTCCAGAATGAAAGGAACCACACTGATCCTTTACATTAGTTTTATAAACATTTTGTTATTGTTCTGTGTCTGCCAAAACTATGTTCTTAAGAGTAGAGTTAATAGAGAATGTGTTTTAGTATGGTCCACTTGGAAATATTTGATGATCTAGGACTAATACTGCAGAAGGGAATCATTTTCTTTTCAATTCATATCTTAAAGACAGGTGATTTCTTAGAAGAAAAGAAAAAATAGAGGGCTTTTCATACTCAGCCTAGTTTTTCTTATGTTCCTGCCTGCTGGACTACTGTCAGTGCATTGTAGATATCCTCTCAGTATGTGCAAGTGATGGATTGGCCTTGTGAGAGGCTTATACCAGGGTCAAGGAAGTCCAAGACCAGCAGTGAGACTTTGTCCCCAAAGAAAACATTTTACAAAGGGCTGGGATAGAACTCAGTGTGGAGGTCTTTGGTCCAATTCCCAATTCCCCAGTACTGTAAAAATAGAGAGAGAGAGATTGAGAGAGAGAGAGAGAGAGAGAGAGAGAGAGAGAGAGAGAGAGAGGATGAGATTGATTTATGAAGTTCATGACACCGAGGTTTCAAGCTCTTTTCCTGGTTCCTTCAAGGTCCACAGAGGGCCCTGCCACTGGTCCACCTGATGATTTGTCTTTATTAAGTGTGCAGATAAGTATTTGACAGAGCACCCTCTTGACTTACTCCTTTGAATTGACTTCCTCTGCTGCCTGGTGGTGTTAGAGTGGCAGAGGCACTCTGCAACCCCATGAAGAGAAGCTGTTTGGTGAATGTTCACCTCTGTGCCAGGGAAACCAACACTTGACCTCTGGCAGCAGAGCAGAAGGGCTTCCAAGGTGCATCCTGTTCAGTGCACCCGTCATTGCTCTAGCCCAGCAAAGATGAAAGTCCTAGTGCAATATGTGTCCTGGAAATGGGTAGGTCATGGAGGAGAAAGAAATTTAAGAAGTATGGAGCCAGAAACAAGTATGTGGATTTGTTTGCTTTAATTGGGAACTTAAAAGTATAAGTGGAGAATTTTATTCTCATCACAGTCTGTCAGACAGTTACCCTCTTACCAAGAATGTATTCAATAACGTGACACAAACTATCAGTCCTCCGTAGGTAGGGTTTTTTTAAATGAGGACCTCTTGAATGCATTATCTCCAGTGCCTGCAATAGTACCGCGAACAGCAACTTTTGTCTGTAAGTCACCCAGTAGGATTTATTCGCTTTGACCCTCAGGAACTTGCAGCCCCTGTGAGGCCTGACACATCTGTTCCCCCAGCGTCACCTGAGCCCAAATGAGCTAGCAATGCAAACATGCTCAGAAGAACAAAACAGCCATGAACAAGTGTCAGGGACAAACTTGCCGCGAATATCATATTTATCAACCAGTCAGCACCTACAGGACGCGAGCAGGACTGACACGGTTAGCAACTGCAGCATCCAGTGTAGTGACAAGGCAATGGAAATGTGAGTTTCTTCAATGTATCACTTAGATCCAGGTTAATTTTCAGAACGCTTTAGAAGCAGTGATCAAACAAAGTTCAGAAAAGCCATGCACATGCCTGCTGAACCTCATAAGCCATTCACATTATTTTCTGAATTTTGTTGTTTGTAGCGTTTGTAAATTTTTAAAAGTGTGTCATTCGTTGTGATTTGTTTTCTCACTCCAAACATGACTATGTTCCTAATTTTCATTTTTTTCTGGAAGGAATTGCAAATCATATGATGAACATTTACTTGCATGAATTTCTTCCAGATTTCTCTAACTGATACTCCAGGGTGAATGAAAGGGTTGTGAAAGGAGGGAGACAAGGAGCTGAATGTTCACAGATTAAAAAAACCATTCAAATCTATTTACTTTCTGTTGTTTTTTCCTACAGTGAATAAAGTGAAGGAAGCTTCACTACTTTTGATAATGTGCAATTTTTATAATAACTATTATTATAATTAAGTCCCTGAATTATCTTGGTGTGCAAGTCCCTATTCCCCCTTTTGGAGGCCTTTAGGAGGTGTGGCCAGAAATGCAGGGTACGCTTCTGTTGGTTCCATCCAACAGAAATCCCGGTCTGTAAAAATGTTACTGTGGTCCTCACCATCTTCACCGGATCTCCACCACGGAGAGACCTCACTCTTCCCCAGACGAAAATGCCCTGGAAAGGTAAATGCTTTGAATCTGTTCAAAACATCAAGGCAGCCAAGAGTGCAGGAGAAGGGAAAGGGGGCTTCCTCCCCACTTTGGAAAATGACAAGAACTTCAGGTAAGTGTGTCTGAAGCCCAGGGGAGATTTGAGGAAAATTCATGGCAGTGTGTCTTTTACTATAATGTTTTTAAACTAAAATTCACTGTCGTTTGGGTCACAATTCTTTTTGTGTGGGGGATGTGTATGTGGGGTGTGAGGCAGGAGCCTGCTGTGTAGCCCAGGCTGACCTCAAACTCCTGACTCACTGGCCTCAGACTCCTGAGTTCTGAGATTACAGGCATGCGCCACACACCAACTTTATATCTGTTCAGGTAATTCATATTTGTGAAGGAAAACTGTTTAATAATGTGCACTCAGATGTAACTGATAAAGCTGTGCAATAATCTGTTAGAGTCCTTCTTAGCAATTGAAAGTTCATCACAATGTCCTCCAAACTGCTTACAAAAAGAGAAGAAAACTTAATGGCCATTTGATGTCTATTAAAAAGGAAGAGACGAGTTACCCCTGGGAGATGCCTCACCTGGTCTACATTGCTGAGTTTAAGTTTGTATCACCTGCGGGGAGAATTTTGGTGACTTTTTTTCAGTTTTTCTGAATAGAAACGATATTTTCCTTTCCCAATATTTAGAAGGAGCAGTGTGTATGTTGTAAACCACAGGACCCAGTAAGATTCCTAAAAACCAACCCTGTAACTGTTTTTGCAAGAGTCAGTTGCACTGTTCACTCTGCATAAAACTGGGTTTAGTAGCAGTCCATCGAGTGTGACCATTTATACTGCCTATTATGCAAACGGAAAAGCAGGCCCCGCCAAATACTGCAATCTGCCTCTGTAGGTCTAATTCCAGCCATCAGATGAGTTACCACTGTTTTATTAGTAGTGATGAAGACAATCCCTGAGTGCCAAGTGCTCATATCTGCCATGATACTGTTTGTTAGGGGTATTGGGTCTCTCTAAGCATCTTGATTAAACCTCTGCAGTGTAATTTAGCTATTGTCTAAAGTTATAAGGCAGTGGGAGCTACGCTTGGAGAATATGTCTTTGCTTACCAGTTGTTATCCCAAAGGTGGAATAAAAAGCTGATACTAGCATTCTATTTGTTAGCTGCACAAGTTTAAAAGAAGAAAGAATAAATCCTTTTGATTTAACTTCTCTCCCCTCTTGGCTCCCTCGCTGACCAAAGTTAGATTTACCTCTGCTCCACACAGCCCTACAGCTGATGTGATGTGTCTGAGGAAAATAAAAACTTCCCACTATATTAATTTTTCAAAACAAGGTTACTCAGAGGTTTTAAGAAAAATACTGAACTCTGCTGTCTCACAATGCTTGTCTCCAGCAGCACCTGAGGAGTCAGAGAATCACATGTCCACGAACTTTGTGAAAGCACAGGGAGCCCCAGACTGCTGCTGGGGACCACATCACGTCCAAGTGACAGATTCATACCACCTGCTCCGTGCGACTAAGACCAACGATAAAGACACAGGAGACTCTTCAGAGAGGCATAATAATGTTTGGAGCCTGTGAGTCAGACCAGGACTGAGTCCCAGGACACTGTCACAGGCTGAATGAAATGATGTTGAGATAGTCAGCTCAGCTTCATGGTACTATAAGCAAAATGATACTTGATACAAGGAGAAAAAGACTTACTTCTATTCAGAACATCGAGTTCCTACTCATGATCAATTGGTAACCTTGCTCTTGAGCCCAGGCTAGGGAGGGACTTTGTCATGGCAGAAAGTGTGGTAGGACAGAGCCGCTCCACAGTGAGAGGGCAGACATGGGGTGCTGAAAGGCAAGGCTCCCCAGTGCTGAGGGAGGGCTCACCCCAGGACCTAAGCCCATCCATGGAACTCTGTGATCTCCCTCAGGTCCCTCTGGGAACCAAATCTCTCACACATGGCCATTTGGGGGACTTTCAGCATCCAAACTACCCCACAGGTCAATTTGATTTCTCAAATTATGAGCTCTTTCATTCAGGCCTTGCTAACTTTCAGTTACGTAGAGACAGATAGGTGTTTACCCCCCCTCACCCCATTCTTACCTACCAAATGATGTACGGGGGGAAAAGTCAGGTCAAAAAACTCAGATCTTTTCTAATTACTCAACATTAAATATGTATTGATAAATACATAATAGAAGTTATTCAATCTATGACATAAACTCAGTGAAACTCAGTTCTTAAAAATTTTAACTGATGAGACAGCACAGTACATAAGAATTTTACCAAGTGAAAAAATAGGCTAATGTAATCACTCAGCTAATAATTTCCCTCCTCAGAATTCTTCAGTAGTTGAATGCAGGAGAGAGGTGTCCTAAGCTTGGGTGCTGTGTTGACGTGTACGTGCTACTGGGCTCAGCAAGCTCTTAATTTATTTACATATTTCTTTATTTAGGCAGCGCTGAGGTGTAATCCATGCCCCCCTCAGGCAAGGTAAGAGTGCTACACTGAGCTACGTCCACCCCTTCCTATGTTCTTGTGTCTGACTTATGCAAGGCTGGGCGTCCTCAAATTCCAGTCAGTTCACATAACTTGAACACTGCCCTTTGCTCCAGGGAAAGCAGCAGCTGGCACTTCTGTGTGGCTGAGCAATCATTTGGTGTCTCAGAAAGATAACACAGATATAGGTTAAATCTGGGCTTTTTATTTTTCTGGGTTTTTTAATTCATTTTAAAATGCCTACTAAGCATATTTCTATGATGAAAAATGAAATAAGCATATATGTCTGTCTTAGTACTCCAAGCTGTTATAATAAAGTACCCCAAACTGGTACGCTGCAAACCTCAGAAATCTATTCTTATAGTTGGATGCCACCGCATCTAAGACCAAATCCTTGCTAACTCAGTTTGTACAGATGGCCCACTTCCTTCTAAAGACCGCTAACCTCATCTGGATCCCACAGGTAGGATGTGACACTAGTCTTCTGGGAGCTGTCTCACAAGGGCACCGATCTCACTCACAGAAGCCCCACCCTCACAACCTCATCACTTCAAGAACACACATTCTGCTATTACTGCGGGGGCGAGGTTCCAACTTTTGAGTTAGAGGGAAATCCAAGCATTCAGACCCCAGCATTGTACTATCTGTGGAGCTATTTCAAATTAAATCCAGGTTATAGAAAATATAGCGACTTTAAAATAGAGGCATATTATTTATTTGTTTGTTTGTTTGTTCTTTGAGACAAGTTTTGCTTTGTCGTTCAGCCTGGTCTTCAACTCACTGTGAAGCTCAGTTGGCCTTGAACTTGGGGTGATCCTCCTGCCTCAGCCTGGGATCACAGATGTATACCACCATGTCTGGCAAATACACACAATTTAAACAAATACAATTGAGAATACATCACTGATAAAGTATTCTTAGTTCCCAAGCTGTCTGAGCATCAGTTTATTTTTCAGTCTAGTAGTAAGAAATGTCCGGTGAAAATCAACCACACAGCATCTGAGACAGGATAAGTGTTTGCTACAATTTCGGGGGACAGTAGGTTGTTGTTGCCATGAAATACCTAGCCACCTTCCAGATATACAGAGTGAGTTATACGGGTGTCGTCATGTGTTCTGTACTCACTTCCTGTGTCTCCTTCTAATCCTCACAATGGATGGCAATGCAGGCTTCGTCGCCCTCCTTTCTTCTGCAGAATGTCCACAACCCACGCTCCACTCCCCTCCTGCATTTATGTGGCTGCACCTCCTCTGATGGTCAGAAGTGACCCCAAGGCCCACATGTAAAAGGCTCTGCCCTCAGTCTGGTGCTCAAGGGACACGGGAGTTGGGGGAGCCTTTAGATCACTGCAGGCATGCCCTTGAAGGAACCCAGAGACTTGAGCCTCTCTCTCTCTCAATGTGTCCCTCTCTGCATCATGAGGTGATTCAGTGCTTGTCCTCTTTCCCGGTGTGCAGCTTCAGAGGGCGCACGTGCAGCACTGGGGGAAGAAGGGGGTACTGCCCAGCCAGCCAGAACAGCCAAGTCAGCACTGGTCATCAGTGGGGGGACAGATGTCCCAGCCAGACTGCCCTCCCATCCTGGTTCAGATCTTACTGCACCCAAAGGCTGTAAGTTACATCTTGGTCCCCGGCCTTCGGTGTCACCAGGTGGCATTCAGTAGAAGGAAGTCAGATCACTGTGGAGCGCGCCTGCAGTGGATAGGAAGACCCAGCTCCTTCTGGTCTCACTCTCTGTTTCTGGGCCACCTTGAGGTGAGTGGATTCATTACCCAATAAGCTTCCTGCCATGGTGTTCTGCCTCTCCAGAGACCCAGAATCAGTAGAGCCAAGCACAGAACCAGAACACAGACCCTGAATGAGCTTTACCTGCTTATAAATTGTTTACCTAGGGGGTTTGTCACAGCAACAGAAAGCTGACTATGTATGAAGTCAATCACAGAAATTTAGTATTATTTTTATGAACTGAAATGTACTTAGAAAGAAACACAGCTACACAGACCCAGAGAGAGCAGAGAGAGAGAGAGAGGGAGAGATGGAGAGAGGGAGACAGAGAATAATGAAGAGAACCTAAGTGGCTTGTACTCTTCCCTCAGTACTGAGGAATGACTTTTATCTTGGGAAAACAAGAAGCCAATATTTATACATATTTAGTGTCATTTCCAGGTCATAATACAAACCAGAAATTTGTGTTTTCAAATGTTTCCTAAATTAGATCGTATTGCAAAAGATCTATCTCTTCTCTTGGAGCTCACACAGTTATCTGAAATGAGAGAAAGACTAAATAAATCATGGGAAACCCCAGGAGCCATATCAAAGGGTCCATGCGAGAAAACCCCTCACACATTTCATGCTCTTCTACTCCAAGATCAGTTTTCACATCTCCTCAGCCTCCCGGTTACTTCGGAGCAGGGCCGGGGAGGACATGCACCTGGACTTGGCTTCCACAGATGCGCCATCTGGGTCTTGCCATGTTTTCCACTTTTGGCAGGGTCATGGATAGAGCTTTCCGGAGTGGTGCCACCAAGCATGTGGAGCAGGTGTGGGCTCTGCAGACACACATCCTGCCCCCTATCCTGCCCCGTGAGAGGGGAGCACCTGCTCAGCTCAGCTCCCTCCCGCCGCGCTAGGCCACCTCCAGCAGCAGCCTCGCGCCTTACTGCTCAAGTGTGGTCCTCCACGGCTGGAAAACACAGGGACGGCTGTGTTCCTTGTACCAGTTTTTCCACATGATAGAGAGAGAGATAGAGAGATAATAGGTAGACAGATGATAGTGAGAGAGAGAGAGAGAGGGAGGGAGGGAGAGGGAGGGAGAGGGAGAGAGAATTGCTGATTTAAGACTGTAAAAACTTCTCCATTCTAGGTTGACATGTCACACTGAGAGATTTTCTGCTCTCTCAGGCAGATTAAGAATTTGCGCTCACAGACAGCATAAAAATAAGCTTGTCACCCACCACAGTCTCCTGTCCAGGCACAGAAACAACACTGGAGAGTGTGCCCAGGCCCTCACAGGCAGACCACTCTAGCTCAGGGTGGAAGCTGGCATAGAACTTGATATTTTATTAAAAGTGCCTTTGTTTCTTTTTCCTGATAACTCATAAGAATGTGAAATCCAGTTGCAAAGATCCATGTAAAGCAGGCAGGCTTTTCTCCCTCTGTACCATCTGCCTCCTAGGCAAAGTAACCGTTGCTGCAGTCCAGTTCCCTCAGGTTTGTTTTCGCTACTGTTTCTTCCCGCGGGGTGAACCCCGCATCAAATTTGCACTGGGAGTCAGGAAATCAGAGTTGCTGCCTTGGTTTTGCGCTGGGCTCACAGCAAATCCCTCGCCCTTTACTTCTCTCCCTAGCTGAGGAGAACGCCGGTGCTTCCAAGAAAAATTCTGGGAATTTGTAAAAGATCTTTGATGTGCTTGTCAGAGAATTCAGGTTTGTACCAAGAAGACAAAATATATTCCACTTTTAGGAAAACAGAAGAAAGCCATAGAGCCTGAGTTGGGAAGCTGAAAGGCAAAGAGCACAGTAGAACACTGTAGTCTGACTGAGGCTACAGCCCACGGGCACTGTGGAAGGAAACAAAGAATGGTTTGAGAACTTTAACCCGCTGCCTCCACCTAGCCTTGGTCTCGTATTTCACTTGCATCACAAGCTGTAGAGCACTTATGTTAAACGCGATGTGAGGCCACTGGTGGACTTTTTCCCTTTCTCCTCCACGCCACCGTCCAGTCACTGGGCCATATTTTACCAGGCACCTCCAATGCATATCACGTCATTTGTCTTCTCAAAAATTGCCACGAGCTCCACTCTAAGATGACATTCATGTTTAATAATCTAATTGTATCGCGAGGTGGAAAGCCTTTCTTCTATGCCATTTTCATCCAACGGGGCCCACTTAATTTTTATTTACTGTGTCTTGTTACTTAACTCTTAGAATCTGACTGTATCATTCTTTCCTCTTCTCTACCTGAGGAAAATATATCTTCCGACATTTCCCTGTTGCTTCTTAGGACAGAGAGTTACCCTGCACAGGATGTGTTAGCTGACAGGAAATCTCAACAGCTTACAATGCGGGGTGGTCAGGTGAAGCCAGGAATTCGGCCCCTCTGGGATGTCCATACGGCAGGCGGTGCCACTGCGGGTGCGTGTGTGTGTATGTGCGCGTGGTGGAGATTGTGTGTGGATATATTAGCAGAGCTTTACCCTAATACAGTTCCACCCTGCTATTTGAAAAGAATGTTATCCTACATAAACTGTGCTTTAAAGTAGAATATATTGCCTTATACATTATGATACTAACCAAACCTCCCATGTAATTCAACTCTGAGATGCACTGGAAAACAAAACAAATTTCCAAGTGAACTACCCCAGTCTTGTCTCAGCTCTGCCAGCTCGCTTTGTAGGCAGCCGAGCTCTTTGAACTTCTCCTTTCGTTTGCAAAGCATAACTGGGAGCATCTGAACTGTTCCTGGTACAGTATCATTGGCCTGTACGTTGTAGCTGAGTATTGGGACGAGATCACAATAGTGAGGAAGGACTGGTCTTGAACTGTGGCCTTTCATGTACCTCCGCAGCCCTCGCTCTTCTTTGTGTAGCTGACCAGTTCTCCCCTCAGCTTCATAGTTGAGTAGATGAGGGAGAAAGTGTTCTGCCCATGAAAGAATAACCATGTTTCAAACTGCAGCACTTTAAGATGAGTGTGCTATCTGCAGAGCATTTGAAAGTGAACCACACATTTACGTGCTGCAAAATGAATGTATTCCTTTGCTACCTGCTCATCTTTGTGCATCTAATTTGCTGGTAGACATTAGGTGCCTCTTTTCCAAATATGAATTTTTGTCTTATTCAACATAAATTTTCATGAATTATGATTTTAAAAACTCTCCTAAAATTTGGCCATCATTCTACATTAAAATACTGCACTGCTAATCCTTTTTCATATACCCTCCCTTCACCCCTGTGAGTGTGAACAGACACACACAATAACAACAACAACGACAACAGGGGCTTTTGCATTTGTAGTCTTTTTTATAGTATATGTTCATGGTCACAGTATATAATAATTATATTTGTCTTGGAACATATCACATCTTTTCTTATTTATCTTTTTGCTGTTTAAGTTTCTGCTAACATTTAAAATGTCTGGTTATACAATGACATCATTGATTCGTTGTTGTTAATAGTTCAAGGATGGAAAAGTATTAGAAATTATTCATAGCAAGAGTTTGAATACCCAGAGTTTCTCTCTTTAAATTCAACCAGTGACGGAGAGTGTAATTGTTAAGAGATGCATTTAAGAGAGATTTAAGTCTGAGAGTAAACTCCAGGCAGTTAGTTTGTTCAACTGTCCAAATGCCTGACCGAGGCACTTCATAAAGCAGTCTGCCCAAGACAGTGTAGGTGAAATGCTGTCTGAAGGTGGTGGAGTGAGCTGAAAAAAATCTCTTGAAGTCCTACAGAGTCCTTTGATTCTACATTAAGCAGGGCCAGACCACACACGGGCAGTTTTTATGAAGTTGATTCTTTGCGTATTTGTTTTCTTTATGGAGCAGATGGGAAGAGAGAAGAAAAAGTACTCTACCTCATAATTGAGTCTTATAAATGAAAATGACTTTACGATACAGATAAAATTACTGCAATAAAAGATGAAATATCCATATTTATCAACCCAACACTGAATTCAATGCAAAATTAAGAATAAAGAATAAGAAAGGCTGCAGGTTTCTGCTTCATTCTATCTTAGAACATTTATCTACCCCAAGGAACTGCCTCAAGAGGGCCTTTTTATACCTTTGATGGACAGTGGCTACCATGCTGCACATGTTTAGTCTAAACCATTGCAGATTTTATGGTCTGGTTTTGAGTCAGAACTATGGTTCCAAATAAGGAATCACAAGAATTTATAAGCTCAGTACTGTGGAACAACCATACATTATGTTTGAGCAAAGGCAATTTCTTTGAAATGATGAATTCACCTCTGTACTATCTTTGTGGCCCAAGAATAATTTGTAAGTAGCTCAGAGAATAAACATGTTTCCTCTTGTTTCTTTGAGTCAGGAAGTAGAAAACGTCCAACTGCAAGCCTGCTTCACAGAATCATGAACCTTTAAGAATGATGTTTCTCAGCACACAGAGATCCATGAGCAATTAGCACGCATTGTCAGAACTCTAAGCCAAAGACAGAGAGCACTTCCATTATGATAATGCAAAGTTTATTTGCAAACATTTGTATTAAATGCATTAATTACAAAGACTACAACTGAGTGAAGTGGGGTGGCTCTAGACAATGCTACATCAGTTTCAAGAAAACTTCACTTCAGTATTTGCTCCCCACTTTTTCTCCTGCGGGACAACTTTACCGTTCCTCAACTGTCCAAGGTCACAACAGGAAACTCTCTCTTCTGCCCTTCTGATTCTGAGCTGTAGTGCTCTTTGCTCTTTCAGGTCTATCGGTTGCCTGAGGTTGGTCTGTTCTGTAAGCTATAACTCACACTAGTGTTCAATAATGAGTACATTAAAATATTTATTCACAAAAATAAAGGATGCCATTTACTGAGTGTCTATAATATAGCAAGGATTTGACTAGGTACTTTTGGGACATTATTTCACTCAATCCAAAAAATAAGTCTATAAGGTAGTTATTGTTATCTGCATTTATAGAAGAGAAAATTGAAGCTCAGGATGTTTTCCAAAATCCTATAGGAATTATGTTAATACCGATAACTATGGATAGAGAGAAATTGCCAGGTTCAAGCAAAGGTCATTAAGTCTAGAGTTTATGTCATTTCCATCATAGCCCTCTCATCTCACTATTGTATTTCATCCTATAACAGTACTAAATCCCTAAGCAAAACTTCTACCAATCTTTTTCTGAACTGCTTTTTATTTTGTGTTTTATATAGTCAGTTTTTGACACATAATATTTTGGCCAGTTCTCTTTATTTTACTTAGCTTTCGCCCTTAGCCAAATTTGATTCAGTTTCTACCACAACTCACCCTTTGGAAGTTCTCCTGCTATTGTTCCCATAACTTACTCACTGGTCACGTGTCACTCCAACTGAGTTTATCTTCACTTTGGCACAGTGGAGGATTTTCTGTTACCTAAATGCTGAACCCTCACACTCTTCTGCTATTTCCTCTTCTTCCAAAGCTCAGTCTGTAACCTCATCTTCAGGCTGGGCTAGCTATTCCCTGGATGTGTTTCACACTTTCTCAGGGATTTCATGGGCTGGTTTAAAATAGCAAACTAATATCTATGTTTGTATTTCTATCTAGTCCTTCCTGTTAGTGCCAGACCTGTGTATGTCTTCATTTGTCTACTCACATTTCCGGAATCCCCTCAAACTCGCTAGTATCAAGTTGAACTCATTGTTCCTGCTCTCTTTTTACAGTCCATTCATACTAACTTCCCTCTCCTAGTGAGCGAGTCCACGCACATTCTCAGTGCCCAACCTAAACACCTATCCATTACTGCGGACCCACACTTAGGTCATCATTTTGATCAATCACCAGCTCTCACTGAGGCCTCACAGTGATTTTCACCAACTTAAATCTCTCAAATCCTCACTTTCTTTTCACTCTCATTGCATTTCTTGACCTTGCATAGAAGTGCAATTAAAGCATTTTCTTCATGGCAAAATTAAAAAAAAAATTAGAAAGATATGTATGGCCTTATGTGATATAGCTTGGGGTTTAGTGAACATTTACTGTAAGGAGCCACATAGCCACATAGCAAATGTTTTATGCACTGAGACCCACTAGGTCTCAGTGTACCACAGCCAGCACAGACCATGTGTAAATCAACAGGGCTGTGTTTCAGTGGAGTTTTATTTATGCAGATAAACTCCAGGCCGTGTTTGGCTGCCAGGCTATGTATGATTGGTCAACCCAACCCTCTCCCTCCCCGGTTTAACTCTCACCATTCTTGTATAAGTCAGCTTTCTATCTCTGGGACCAAAACACAACTTAAAGGAGGAAAGCCTTATTTTTGCTCACAGTTTCAAGGAATACAGTCCCTGGTCACCTGGCCCCCGGGCAAGAACACTGTGGTGGAAGTTCAGAGCGGAGCAAAGCTACCTCGTTCATGCAAACTGGGAAACAGAGCAGAAAAATAGTGCCAGAGAGGAGGGCCAGGAGCCACAAAGGACTCCCAAGGCCACACCTCCGGAACCCATCCAGACACCCACGCATGCACACCCAGGAGTGCACTCTAGGAATCCCCTGCATGGTCCCCAAGGCAAGCAGGTTGTTAAGTAAGCCTAACTGTGGCAATTCCATCTCATTTTATGCTCAAGCCAACGTCAGCTGTTCTGTTTCTGGACTTACCATACTTTTTCTTGTCTCTACATATTTAAACACTTTGCTCATTTTCTCCTTCTAGGGAGACAATCTTCTAAACATTCTTCAAAGGAATGATTTCTATTTATTTTTTTAAAATATATTGAGATAGTATGTCTTCAAAGAAGGCCTTTCTCAGCTTCTCTTGCACTGATTTCAGTCTGTCACTGTGTGATTTGATACCCATGAAGGAGGAGACTACATCTTTTATTTTATTGTTTTTCAGGAATTCTACCTTCCTATGTAGCATAGGTAAATTCATGTTAATGAGTGAATTGTAACACATTATCACTCATTTTAAATTCATGCATGTGACATTACCCTGACTTTATTAAAAAAAATTAGAGCAGTTGATTGGAAAAGATTTATGTAGTGCTACCCACAAATGAAATGATAGAGGAATAACAATAACAGCAAAGGTTTGTGTAGAGATATGTATCAAACTTCAAGAACTCTTTTCATCATGTTCCAAGCATTTTCCTTGGAAAATTCATCTATGCACATAGTTAATATCATCCTCCCCAGAAGAAGAAATTGAATTATACAGAATTTATGCAGCTTGCCCACAATCATATATTGGCAAGGTCAGGATTCAAATCTAAGCAGTCTGGCTTCTGGATGGATACACTTAATGGCCACACACTCTTGACTGTCAGGCTGTAAGTGCAAAGTCTATTTTTAGAGTGTGAAAGCTATGTCTCATTTTTATGGACCCTATCCACATTCAAATAACGAAGAGAGCAGAAATGGATTGTGAGTCAGTGATGGATGGTCGTTATTTTACTGTCAGTGAACCAGATTCCAACTTAAACACTAGAAGCCACTGGCCTGTTTCTAATACAGACAGAATAAAAAATAAAGCATAAATCATCAAAAACTCTTATAAGGCATTTCCTTAAAACATATGAAGGGATATAACCTCTATATTTGCAAGTGACAATAAAAGAACTAAATGTATACTTGGATTGCCCTAGCATAAAATTTTAAAACCTGATAAAGTACCTCTGGTGACAAGAGATCCTTGGAAAATTAAAAAATTATTACCTTATCTGTCAACAGGAAAGACAAATCGAAGTTCTGTTAACTGGTACATGAAAGAGATTAATATGTCATTAGGATATTATAAGCTGAAGAGAAAGGTAACGTGGGTTTTCGGCATTAGAATTCTAATAGTTCCTTAAGGAAAATTGCAAAACTCTAGCTTGTGAAACTCAGGTGAATTGGGGGCTGGTTGTTAGCACTTCTCTTTCAAGCGCGTGGCAGGGACAACCTTCTTCTTCCTGACTTGGGGTGAAACTGGGTGGCATTTCTCACTCTTGGCACCAGCCTAAGAGCAATTGTGCTTTCATGCACTCTGACTCTTTGTGCCCTGGCCATGGTGCAGACGTCAGAAGTCGTCTGGGTCACAGTGAGACGAACACAAACCATGAGCAGAGAGCCACGGCCAACCAGGGCTCCTGGTCCAGGTCTCTGGGATTCCGGGACTCACTGTGATGGGGTCACTTCATCCTATTTTAATGGTTCAAACAAACACAAACTGACCTTCACTCCTTCAGCCCTGCAGAAAACAGCCAAATACACATCAAACAAGACAAAAATTTATATTCTTTAATTCTTTTAACTGGTTCAGAATTTTCCTCAAAGATTCATTACTGGGTTGGCAGTAAACTTATCAAATTGGTAAACTAACTTTATTTTATTTAACAGTCCACTTCCCAACTCCCTAAATTTCCCAGTGTCCTTCTACCTTGTGGCAGCAAAATGCCACAGAAATCTTTTTGGACTTTTCTTTCCATTCATTATCCCTAGGGAAGACCCTCTAGACCTGCACAGTAATTTGCTATCACTGAAACAAATTCCTAATCAAATGTTAGTCGTCACTGGCCTGCCTCTAATAAAAGCTGCCAATGGGGTCTTGAGAGGGTATTATGGTTGATACATTGTGTCAACTTGGGGAGTCTGGAGGTTTGGCTCAGTGATTCAGCAGGAAGCCAGGGTGCTTACTTTGTACACATGCTGAGCCTGTGCAAGAGGAGGGCATGGAGACTGTGTGAGAGCTACACACCCCCTGGGTGGGGGTAGACTGTTTACAATGTAAGGGAAGAGAATAGGTTGCTTGCAGCCATTCCTCCCTTCTGCTTTTATGGTTTTTGCTGTGCTCTGCGGCCATTAAAGTTTGCCTTCTGTCATGTGCCACTCTGCCTCAGAACCAGCCAAGTATGGACTGAAACCTCCACAAACTGTAAGCTAAATAAACCTTTCCTTTCTTCCTTCTGGGTGTTGGGTATTTTGTCTCAGCAACAAGAGAAAAGTAACTAAGACAGAATTTGATACCAGTGGAGTGGGATTGTTGCTGTTACTATACCTGACCATGTGGTTCAAGAGCCTTTGGAAATTGCTTGTGGGAAGAGTTTGGAAAGGTTTGGAGATGTCTGGTCAGAGCTTAGAAGAGAAGAAGGCTGATGGAAATCCTGCCGGTAAAGACCAGGGTCAGGAGGTTTCTGTTGGGAAGAACTGCATTGCTTGTTGGACTCTAGATGATGTATGTCATGGTTTGGCAAAAAGTTTGTCTAAGTTTTGTTCGTGTCCAGAGACTTTGCCTAAGACTGAGATTAAGGGTGGCAGCAAACTGATTAATCTGGCAAGAGAAATTTCAAGGCAGTCTAATATTGGGGCAGTGGTATGGCTATTGTTGGCAGCTTTTAGCCAGATCTATATTGAGAATCAAGAGCAAAGAGCCCAGCAGGATGACTTAAAATGTTGTGAATTTGGTCAGAAAGGAAGCTCCAGTAAAGCTCTGGACTCCAAAGATAAGGCTGAGAAGATCTCTATTGCTATGAAGGAACAAGAGAATGGAAAAGATGGCCTGAGGGCATCACAAGCAGCAAGTCTCCACCCTTTGCAGCCTCAAAACTGTAAAGGTGAGTGACCTTGCCTTGAGAAGGAAACTAAAGAGTGCCATGTTCCAGAATGGCGGCAGTGGCCGCACCAGATTCCAGAACAGAGGCAGCATAGAGAATCTATTCCTCAGAATTGGATTCAGTATGCCCAGCGATCCAGGCACTCCACCCTTATGGCTAAGAGAGAGGAAAGTTTGGCTACTGCTCCAGGTGGCAGCAGACTTTGGCATCATCCACGTAGCCCTGGCTTTAGGTGCAAGGAGAATGTAAGAGTTCAGAGGTTTCAGAAGGCCTGGGAGGCCAGGCAGTGTGCCCCGGAGAGGGCAAAATGTGAGGCTGTGAGTGTGAAGCAAAAGGTGCCCTGCAGACCTCAGAAGTTTAGAAAGACAGGACCGTAGATCATCTAAGGAAAGCTGCAAAGAAGGAGCAAAGCGAGCCTAAGAGAGAAGCCGTGGGGGCTGTAACCACCAGAAGTGCCATAGGGGTGGACTCATGCAAGCTCTTTGGAGCTCACAATGTGTCACAAGTTGCTTCAGATGCTGGATGTGGAATTACAGGACACAATGTTAGCCTTGTTGGATTTTGGACTTGCTTTGGTCCCAGTGCTCTACGTTCCCGTTGGTGCCTTTTGGAATGGTAATGTTTATTTTGTGCCTTTTCGTGTTGGAAGTGTTTAATTTTCATTTGTATGGGGGCAAAATGTTATGCTTCTAATATAAGCATGTCTTTGTATCTGGAAACTGGTTTAAAGAAATGTGTCTGATTGCCAAATTGACAAGGGGTGGAATGTTATGGTTGATACATTGTGTCAACTTGGGGAGTCTGGAGGTTTGGCTCAGTGATTCAGCAGGAAGCCAGGGTGCTTACTTTGTATACATGCTGAGCCTGTGGAAGAGGAGGGCATGGAGACTGTGTGAGAGCTACACACCCCCTGGGTGGGGGTAGGCTGTTTACAATGTAAGGGAAGAGAAGAGGTTGCTTGCAGCCATTCCTCCCTTTTGCTTTTGTGGTTTTTACTGTGTTCTGCAGCCATGAAAGTTTGCCTTCTGTCATGTGCCACTCTGCCTCAGAACCAGCCAAGTATGGACTGAAACCTCCACAAACTGTAAGCTAAATAAACCTTTCCTTTCTTCCTTTTGGGTGTTGGGTATTTTGTCTCAGCAACGAGTGAAAAGTAACCAAGACAGAGAAGATGATGAGAGATTAAGAAAAAACTAGACCTATACTAAAAGAAAAGCTGGGAATGGCTTGGACCTGACCTCTCTGATGGAGAGGCAGCAACAAATCAGCATGGTCTGCATCTTTATCTATGACTTAGTAAAAAGAGGGAGGCCTGCAACAAGGCCTAAAGTGCTAGGACTCAGTGTTTTGCTTAGAACACTGAAACAAAAACATTTTCAGGGCTATCTGTGGTGCAGTTGACAGGGACACCAAGGCCAGGCACCTGCTGGACTGGCCTCACTCTGGTCCCAACGGCTTGTTCCCATGGCTCCCCTCTGGAGTTCTGTATTCTTTTGGCTGGCCTTGCTCTACCCAAATGTGTGGTCAATCTCCATCTCAGCTGCTTCCCACAGCCCTTGTCTTTCCAAGAGAAAGCAGTGACCATCCTGGGGTTTGGACAGCCATGAAGTAGTGTTTTCATGAATCCTGGTTGTGTCCCACAGTCTTGTTGAATGATGGAGTATGTACTCCCCACTCTGTCCTCTGTGCAGAGAGCTACCTCTGGGTAATCTTGCCTTTGCTTCAGGTTTTATCTCTTTGCATTTCTAATGCTTTGATCAGGTATCCGTCCAGCTGTTTGCAGGACTAGAACCTGCAGTTCGGGAATACCATGCTAAGAAAAGGACATAAGTGCCTATAAATCATGCATCTTCATGTGGGATGTGGCTACTATTCTCTGTGCACTGATGATACTTCATTGGGAACTGTGTATTTTATTTTACAAATGTTACATGGCAATAAAAGCTTTAAGACAAAGATCCATGGTTTTGAAATGAGGCTCAGGACTTGTAAGACTTTTCTGCTGTGTAGGCCCTCAGGATTAGAGTCCTAAGCTTCTAGGTAACAAAGGCCTCTGACAGTGAAGTCCCTCAGCCTCTCAGCCCTTTCAGCCTGGGGAGAGCCTGTCCGTAATCCTAGGATAATCCCTCCCCAGAAACAGAGGAATTCAGCAACAGGCAGCAAGAAGCCTGTCTTTAATTTCTCCTGACGTAGGAGAGAATGCAGTTGGTCTATTGGGAATAGATTGGAGCTGATTATATCTGCAAATGTCAGAACTAATGTCTCAATAAATTGTGCGGCCATATAGAAATGTAGAGAAAATTGCATACTCCTTGTGAAATTGCATTTGCAAGTGATCGTGCACAGTGCCCAAACTGTCACATACATTTTCCTCCAGATGGAACATTCAGCCTCCAAAAAGAAGGAACCCTGTCCCTGTGACTCTAAAGATGAACGTGCTTTCTGCACTTGGAAAATGAGCCGGACACAGAAGCACACACTGCATGCATGAGCCTACAGGGGAAGTTTCAATAATGGAAGCTACAGAATCAGGGGAAATAAAAGCGATTGGTCTGAGTTGGAGGAGGAGGGAGAAATGTAGACATGTTGGGCAAAAAGTGTGAACCTGGAGCGGACCCGTGAGCGACTTCTGAAGATTTAGCCAGCAGCGTGGTGTCTGTGGTTACTAACACTGCGTTAAACACTTAGAAGGTACCGAGAGAGAGGTCGAGTGTGGGTGCTCTTACCACACACAAAAGGATGATCTAAGGCCATAGGTGTGATGAGGGCTTAAGTGTTGCAATCACTTCACAAAGTTTACCTATATTATCAAGGCCTCACATCAGACCCCACAAGTACATAGGGAACTATTTGTCAAATCTACCTCAAGAAATATGGGAAGTTTAAATTGGTACATAAAGAAATGACTTAAGTTTTATCTGGCACACATGTCAGCACTAGCAAGTACGGTCCCCCAGAAGGTCCATTCCTGAGAGTTTGAGACAAATGCAAAGTCCCTTCCTAGGAATCCTCTTCTCACATGGGTACAGAAGCACCTAGCAGATGAAGGTATCTTGCTTAATTCAGTAACATAATGAAGAAAACTTTTGTTACGAGAATTGAAAGTTAAACATCTAAATTATCCTCTTAAGATATTTATCAGATTAACAAGAAAATGATCATCTCCAGGAGTCTGAGACAATTACAAACTCTGCATGGCTTGATTCTGGTTTGTTTATAAACACTGCAACCTGCTTTCATTCTTCATCTTATTTTCCCCAGAGCCAAATTACACACTATATTTTTATGTAAAATTTCCTTAGAAGGGAATGCGAAGCCAAGCCATCCCAAATCGTGCTTTACAAGTATTGAATATCGTTCAGTAAACTACAAATTTGTGGGACACCTCTACCATAATTAACAACCAGCAATCTCAGTTACTGCATAGATCATACTGATTTTTCAACTTAGTGTTTTGTTTATTTTAAAGGCCCTAGCAAGCACTCCTACTTGAAACAACTCTTCGCTAATGAATCTGATTTTCTTGCAAACTCTATCACACGATTCCCATCTGATGTTCAGTGGCATCACAATTTGCCACACATCCTTTACTCCCAAGGCTGTTGTCTGCATTATCTTCATAATAAGAAAGTCTGAGCAACAGAGTAGACAGTCCCACGTGAATGTGATTTGAGGATAAAAATAACTAGCTTAGTTCATAAATATTGTAAGAAAGCAAGTGTATTGGTAAAGACTACAATTTAGAGTGAGAAATTTATATTACCTCAGCACAGATGGGCTCTTTAGAGAAAACTGCTCCAAGAATCTGCCCTTTCTCAGGGTATATGGTGTACACCGGGGCTGAGGCAGCAGGATTAGCCCAGTCTGGGCTATGTAAGTTCAAGGCTAGCCTGAGCTGCATAGGAAGGTCCTAGCTCAAAACGCAGTCCCTCTGTACACCCATGTGAATGTAGTTTGAGTGCTAATGAGGTATATGAGGTGCATCATTATTTTTCCTGGTGGTTTGTATGACTGGTAGTTCTAGAAAGGCAGATACATTTACAATAAAATTACAAATTACACATAGGGAGGCATCCATGGTTTTTTGCATCCCAGGATGAACAAGTGTTGCTGCTGACGGTATAGTCAGATAAAGTTCCTTCACATGTTGGCTATAAGTGATGGATCTCTTTCCCTTATTTCTTAACAAACCAGTAAAAATAAACAACAGAAAACAAAACCACTGAACAAAACCCCCTGGTGGTACGACTTCACTAGTTCGCTATGAGAGTTCAAAATTCTTCGTGAATACTTTGCTACCTTACTAGTAATTAAACTACGTCAACGACTTCCTGAGTGTATTGCTCACCCAGAGAAGTTAATTATTTCAGTGCACTGGGCCATCATGAGGACACAATTTCTGTACTACAGAGCAACATGACTTTACAAGTTGTAGAAGCTCAACTGTGAAAATAAACACAGACCTAGGGGCTCAAAACTAAATGAAGTTTTTTGTGACCAAAGATTTCAGCCTCAGTAAATCAACACAGGGCAACTTTTAAGCCTATCAAATATGTGACCTGAGCATATACTACTCACACAGAAGTTATTAAAATTTTGGCAAGATGGCAAAGTCTCTAAATTGTTTCAGAATATGGTATGTTTTTCTTCACACATACTTTTTAGCTAAAATACTAACTTGCTTAAAAATAGAAAGAGAAAATGTAGGTAGTTGAAATATGCCCAAAAGGAACTATAAAAACTAAATAAACATTAAAGTTTTGGCCTAAGAATGATACTACATTTTTATCATTTATGTAAGAAAGCAAATTAAAAATAAGACAATTTATTATTTTAAATAAACCAATATACTTTGAGATTATTTTAATTATAAAATGGCTATTTGCACACTGAAAAAAGAAAAATTTACTTAAATCCACAGTCAAATGTTAGCAGCGTGTATTTTTTAAAAGAACATATTACACACAGAGTGCCACGTACACAGAACCTAGTCCGTTTTTCTTTGAATCAGTTTCTTAAATTGACTTAACTGGCCTACCTATTTTTTGAGCATCATTCCAGATAGGTATTTAAGTATATTAAATAAAAGTATGCTTTTTAAAGATATAAATGCATATGGTATATGGTATTTTAAGGCTAGTATACTTTTAAGTGAAAAAATATTTTCCATAATAATTTATAATACCTCATTCTTCATAAGGACACTCTGGGTCACAACTGTATAAACACATTTATTTAAATAAACTCCTAGTAATTAAGATCTTGATCACTTCTGTGGTTTTTATTTTATTCTTCTCATAATACTGGAACGTTTCATTATTTATGTATCTATGACCTTCCCTAAACTTTAGAAAAAGAATTGACATATCAAAATATATCTTGACTTTTCTATGTTGATCATTACTGTAGAATTGCCTGGCCACTGATACTGTTATTATTTTTTCCAACATTCCTTAAACTAACTGTTATACATTTGTTTGGGCTGTATAAATTTGATAAAATAACAATACTTCACTATTTTATAAATTAATATTAATTTTGTTTGGGTGGATGATATTTATTTTTAGCCATGTATGTTCTAATTTTGACTTATAGTACATTTTTTAAAAAGTACATAGGTTGACCTTTCTTTCTGATTAATATGTGCTTTTAAGGTAAACAGGACTAGTTTGCTTCTTTTTTGATGGGAGTAAAGGTTTATTTTGGCTCATATAGTTGTATTTTCTACGTAGACATGGAAAACGGATGTTGTTACTGTGATTTATACTTTTCCCACTTTCCCAATCTTATATTATTACTGATAGAATTATTTTGTCATATATACACCTGAGAAGAATCTTATATTAATATTTTAGTATTTTTTCTATGTTGTTTCTGGGTTTTATGCCCCATACCAAGACCATATAAAACATATAAACAAGTATCTCTCTTCTAAACCTCTGTGATTCATTTTTTCACTTAAGGAGTAGTTATGCCTTTGGTGTTTTGCTGTGAGGGTTGCTGTTAAGAACGACTTTGTCTGTTTCTGACTGTTGACCTATTGGAGGCAGCACAACTAGGCGAAGAATCCTTATTGTCCTCCTGTGGGCAGTGCTAGCCTCCCCTGTTCATCTCTCTGCCTCTTCCTACCGTGACCCTGGGCGGATGCCTGTGGTTAGGGTGAAGGTGAGTCACGAAGAACATTTAAACCTTTGGCTGTCTGACAATACAGTATTGCAGCTCTCCTGTTCTCTCCCAGAATCTCACTGTGCTGATGCCTGAATGTTTCCTCTTCCAAAAAAAATTTTCACAGCCGTATTATGAAATTCTGAAACATAGCTATAATTTTGATGTTTTGTTGTTGGGTTTCAACATGACTGTGGGATGTGAAGGACATTTGAATGTCTTTTACAATGAAAAGAAGTCCTGTGCTAACTCAATGAAGTGGCCGCTCTACGTGACACTGCCTTCTCAGTTGTGTTCCCACAGCTCTTCCTAATAGAGAGGTCAAATTTAGGGTAGGGTTTTAAAATGTTCCACTATTAAACATCTATAAGTTCTCGAGTGCCATCTTAGTCATTTTAACTTTCAAGTCTCTGATGACCTTCTAAAGATCACACTTTACAATTCTTTTCAAGTAGTCATCTTTTCTTAAACATTTCAGTTCTGGTCAGCTCAGTATTTCAGCAGAGGTAGAGGGACTGCAGAGTGATCTGGTGGTGTGTTTTAGGGGTCAGAAAGTTTCCTGGTTACATCTTGGTTGTGCCATGGACTGAGCAACTCCAGGTCAGATACTTCACATCTTTTAACGGCTGTATCCACATTTGCATGGATATCAAAGATACTGTCTAGTAGCTTTCTTGTTAGGATTGCTCCCCTTAACTAGGTGCTCAATAAATGGTATTGTTATTATTTCCAAGTAAATCACTTGCTGACGTAGTGTATTCATTTATCCTGACCTTAACTGACTAAACTTACTAAAATTATTCCTGTATTAAAGGCTAGACATGTTTGTCAATCATTTCCATTCATCTTTTCTCTTACTTCTTAGACCTTTTATTAAATATTTGTAAAAGGTCACTAATACTTGACTGGCATACACATATTTCTGCCTTCCACACCACTGTGGACCAATTATTCTTTACAGAAGCCTCCTTCAGCCTTTGCTTCTATGCTTCAAAGTTAAAAGGATGTTGTAGGATGCAAAATTGTTAGCAGAAATAGGAATAGTGTCATTTTTAAGCAGTAAATTATAATTTTATTAGAGTTCGTGTTGCTCTGTCTTTTTAGGGGAGGTAATTCTGCAAAGGTCCTCAGTGCTGTGTGTGGCTAAGGGTACAAAGGTAGGCAGTGGCCAAAGACACTGTCTCAGTTGTACTCTTTTCTCAGAGCTCCGTTAACTTTCTAATCTTTTCCTGCTGAGTCATCAGTGTCTAAGAGCAAATGCAGAGTAATACGTACATACATGTCATTGCACCAGATAAGTCAATTTCATGGTGCCGTTCCAAACCTACTATGTTATTTTCCGTGTAGGAAGGAGCCAACCTGACTGAACTCTGCTAATCCAATCTTTCAATCTAATCCGCCCCAAATACTTTTCCTTTAGTGATACTGACATCATCACTCCTCACTGATAATCTGTGCAACTTACAATTGAGACATTTCTGAAACTGCAAGAGGAAACTACTGACAATTATAATGGGACATGTTTGCACCCAGACAATGGGATGCACGATAGCAATTACCTGCTCATTAAAAACCCTTCCCATGTCTTACAAACAATTTCATTTTTTCTATCATACACAATACAGATGTCCCCTGAGACCTGGCTCAGATATTCAGATACTGCTTCTCCGGACATCTTTAGATGTGGAGCCTGCCCTGTGTCCTCTCTCTGACTCTCATTCACAACTCTCATGTTTCCAGTTCATACATGCTGCTTCCTAGGCAAGACCATGCCTGCCTTTGGTTGGTAGCTGTTATGGTGTGCGTCTGGCTGTCCTGCCCCCACAAGCCTCATGCAGTCATGAGGTGGAGCTCTGTGTAAGCAACTGAATCTAGATTGTGATTGGCTCATTGTCTGGTGCTGGGTTTGGAGATGTGAGCGCTCCACCCACCCTGGGCAGGTAGCCTGAACGTGGCTAGAAGGGAGGGAGAGAGGGTTGCTTCATCCCTTTGCTCTTGTTTTTGCTTTTTCCACTGCCATGAACTGTTGCCCCTGTGCCATGTGCCACCCCGCCTCAGAGCCATCGGATTACAGACTGAAACCTCCACACAGTGTGAACTAGACAAACCATTCCTTGCTTAATTTTGGGGATCAGGTGTTTTGTCTCAGCAATGAAAGAAAAATAACCAAGACAGTAGCTAATTGCCTTGATTGATCCATAATCTTCCAGAAGCCTATCTAGTGTAGAACAAATAAAAACTGCTCATTGAACACTTGCCGAATTAGGTGAATAACTCTTTCCTCCGCTGTGCTCCCATTACCACCTAGGAAGGGAGCAAATAAACTCCAAGTAATTTTAGTCAATTCCAATCTGACATTCCTTTAAACGAGTAGCAGATAGAGCTCAGAGCAAATAAACTTTAATGAGCTTAAAATGAAGGTCAGAACATAGAGTTCTCTTTGGGAGAACCAAGCACGTGGGAAGAACTCTCTCTGGCTCTAGATGAGAAGTCTTGCTTTTGAAGTGAAGTTAGCAGGGTCATTTTGTATTTGCCTTCCAGTGGTCCTGGGCCTTTGTATGCACCACAGACCAAAATTTCAAGGTAAATGATCTTTACTACTTTATAAAGTTAAGTTTCACAGAAGGTACAAGGTATACTCACAAGAATTATCGAAAATAGCATGTGTTTGGAAATGTGCTTCCAGACCTTGAAATCCACGGGTCCCAAGTGTTAGCTCCCATCCCTTCAAAATGAGAGCCACTCTGCGCACATCTTGACTAAGCACACAGAATCCATTCATAGTAAGGGCAGCTGCATCCGAATCTGATGTGAAGCTCTCCCTTGCTGATGAGAGCACTATACCCAGGTTTCCCGGGCTTGGTGAGTACAACTACAGCCCCGCAGTCCTCCTCGGCACTATACGCAGGCCCCGCAGTCCTCCTCGGCACTATACGCAGGCCCCGCAGTCCTCCTCAGCACTGTACCCAGGTTTCTTGGGCTTGGTGAGCACAATTACAGCCCCGCGGTCCTCCTGGGTTGTATTTCCAGTTTATAGGCATGCACTTCATTTGGAATGTGGTAGATTATCTCCTCCTCCTTGTTTTCTGCGTGCAGTGTCTGAACTCTTTAACTTCAGTGAGGATGGGAAATGTAATGGAAGCATTCTATCAACTATAATACTTTTGGCCAGAATAGTCTGCATAGAATAACACACCATCTCACTGAAGAGCTACTAAAGACAAGTCTCCTATTTTCACAGATATCCATACAGCCCCACTCCCTTTCTGATTATTGACCTAAGATAGATAGATGACAGGCAGATAGACAGACAGACAGACAGACAGAGAGGTAACAGGAAGAGCTGTAGCTTATCACTGTTCATTCATTCAGCATTCAAATTCTTAGATAAAACCTCAACACTATATTTTTATGCAAATGAACACTTCTTCATTTGTATATTTATGTTACTGGATAACAACTTAGAGGAAAAAATGAAAACTTACTTTAAAGATGTAGTAAAATTCAATAAGCTCTAGCCCATAATAAATAACACTCTGTTTTGCCTTATAACCAGATAAAACACAACTTCTTAAAACGATAGGAGAATAACGATAGTTAATGCAATTCCATGTTGCTGCCTTTACAGTAGTTACTCAGGGCACAAGATGTGGGCCTAAAATTCCTCCAGCCCGTATTCACACTAATCCTCCTTTTTAATGAGCTGAGAAACACTAATAGTACAACCAGCATTTTTCCCTTTTCCCTACTGTGCTTTCCCCTTTCACCAACCTAATTCCTTTTTCCTTTTGAACAATTGCTTCCCTTTTCATAATATCTATTGTCTATTTTACAGCTTCACAATAGATAATATTTGAACAAAAAGAGGATGTGGAATGAGTTCTGTTTTGCACCTGTATTAATATTTGTATTTTAATTATGCAGTGTGAAGAATGAGATCAAAAATTGTGTTTGTTGAGAAAGGCCTGTCTTTTTAAATGTATTAGTAGCCAGCTCTCCGGATGCTGTGTTGAAACGTTCTGTGAACACAAAAAATTGCTAAGCAACAACATATCAGTCCACGGTGAAGACCTGATGTTTCAGGAGGGAAAGGCTGCCAGCGTTTCTTATCTATCTCTGCATTCAGCAAGCTGGCCACACTGCTTGTTTGCCTGAAAGGAAGCCTGCAGGAGCTACGCGACCTGAGGCTCTAATTTGGGCCATCCACCCTCAGTACAGCTTGTACCATGAATAATTCAGCTCTAATGCACTTCAAAAGCTGTTATATCTGTTCAGCAGTGTGTTTCAGTCAGCATGCAAAGGAAGTGGGTTACAAAGGTTACACCCGTGAGATGACCTTGACAGGTAGGAGGAGCTAACAGTGTAAAGTAATTAAAGAGTTCTTCCAAGTATGTTCTTGTGAATCCAGTTTCTTCTTCTCTTTCTTGAGGTAACATGTATTTATTAAGTTACAGAAAGGAAAATATAACTCATGTTGACGACAAAAAATTTAGAAACCTGAGTAAAAATTAAAGAAAACTAAACTAAACTACTGGTTTTATCTACTGTAATTTGAGGAATTCTGGGATCTTCTATATGTATATATTTAGTAATATGTGTGGTTTTGGCATGTAGAGACATATCTATGTATGTACATTCCATGCTTCAGCAACACCTACATTATATTGACTATACCGTTTTTCTAGTGTCTTCTAATTTTCAGACATACACATATAATCATTCAACTACATCTAAATTACTTTTTGTGTGTCCTTCCAGTAGGTGTTTAGTGTATGCTAATCAGTACTTACTAGGTACGTATAAAGTGACATTAGCAAGGTAGTATAATAAGAAGCCCCAGACCTTCATTCCTTATGTGGAGACAGACACATATTCAATATCAACACACAGACTAATTTCCTTTGTAAGCAACTCAGAAGCCACTAGAACTATACATGCAGTATGGATTTTGACACAAACATAGATATCAAAGGTAGAAGGCTTACAGACTGAAAGCTTCCAACATCTGATAAAGGAATTGCTCATCAAGATATAAGAAGAGCAACTGTTCTTCTTACAATGAAGATGAATGCAAAGAGGCCCACACCAAGTTGCATCTCGATTAAATTACCAACCAAAAGGATTGTGAAAACAATCAGAAAATTATGACCTATCATATACAAAGGCATCTCTCTATAAGTACCAGGGATTTCTTAGCAGAAATCTTGTAGGTCAGAGGAAGCGCAATGATATATTTAAATAGCTGAATGAGCAAAAAAAAAAACCTGTCAACCAAGAATATTACAATATAGATATGGCAAAACTTCCTTTCAAAAATGGAGACACAGACTTTACACGTTAAGCACAATCTTCAGGAGTTGGTCATTTAACCAGTCTCACAAGATTTACCATAGAAGATCTTTCAAGATGAAATTAAAAAATAATAAATAGCAAAACAAAAACATCTGAGAGTATAAAGCTCACTGGTACAAATGAATATATAGAAAAATACAGAATACTGTAATACTATGACAGTGATGGAGAAATCACTTCAGTTCTATTTTAGAAGTGCTACAGGCTGAATACATAGGTCCCCATGCTTCATATGCTAAATCCAAATCCCCTGTGTGATGGTATTTGGGGGGGAACATTTGGGAGATTACAAAATGAGGGCACAACCCCCATGAGTAGAAATAGAACCTTATGAAAGAGATCCCAGAGTGATTCCCCTGCCCTTTGCCTGTGAAGCACACAGCAACAGCACAGCTTCCTGTGAACCAGGAAGTGGGCATCGCCAGATGTGAGCTCTGCCAGGGCCTGGATCCAGAACATCCCCAAATACAGAAATGTGAGAAAGAAAGGCTTTGGTTACTTGTAACAGCCTGTAGTGTTCTGTTGCTGTCGCTGATCTAAGAGAGGAAGATTTTGGAACTGAGAAGTAGGATGCTGCCATGACAAATCCCAACATATGTGCAAATGGCCCTGGCACTGGGTATGCACGGTGGCTAAAGGTTCTGAGGTACATGCTGGAAAGCCTGCATTGCTGTGAATGGAATTTTAAAGCTATATCTCATGAGGCATTGGGAGAGCAGAGCTTTAGAGGATAATTTTTAGAGGATATTTTTAGAGAATATTTTTTTAAAGAATACTTAAATCATGAATAGAGAGCTGATAGAAATATAGAGAGGAGGCTGCTTCAGCAAGGTCTCAGAAATGAGGACCATGCTGTTGCAAAGAGCGGGAAAGTGACCCTTGTTACACAGTGGCAAGGAACTCAGGGAATCTGTGCTCCTGGTCTAGTGCTATGTGGAAGGCGGAGCTTGGGAGGGAGGGAAAGAATATTTAGCTGAAGGTAAATATCCCTATGAAAAATGTTAAAGGTGAAACTTGTCCCCTAATGACTGCTTATGGTAAAGCATGTAAAGAAATTGCTTAAGATAGATGTGTTTAGCAAAAGAGCCAGAACTTTAGAATTGCCAAACTTCTTAGCCATATCCACATAGCAAAAGTTGAAAATACTGAAGGCATGGGTAAGTGGGTAAGAAAATTCTTGTAGACCACTCATCTCGACAGATCCAGATACTATTCTTTAGACTATGAAAGAGTGGCTTGATGTGATCAGAAAGTCAACAGCTACCTGTCTCATGACAAGACAGTCCAACACTGGGTGGGCTTAGGAAGAGCTGCCTCGAAGCATGTTTCAAAGGAAGAGGTCCCCTGGGAGCCACAACCGAGAGCACTTTAGGCACAGAAACTCAGCAAAACAGATCTGCAAAGTACCACCAGAGACCCGCTGCATGACCCCCACCCCCAAGCTTTGGGGACAACAATCACCAGCCCCCTGCTGCCTGGGACACTGGACATCATCTTAATGAAAACCTTTTCGATCTTTCAGGTTCAATGTCTTTTATGTCACTTTTAGAATTCTTGAGACTTGCCTTTTACTTTTTCAATTTTTCAAATTTTAATTTTCTTTTCTTGGAGATATTCATGAACTCTAAAATTTTGGAAGCAAATTAAATCCTCCATGTTTAACTGAAGGTTTGCCTGGAGGGATCGCTTTAGTCTGAGGACTTCCTACTTCACATTGCAAACATTGTGAGTCAGGCCCATCAATCCTTTCCAGGATGGGATTTAGAGCACTGTGCCAGATTTTCTTCCTGTATTTTTTCTTTCATTTCTCCAGGAGAGAAAGAAAATTTTTCCAATTAGGGTGAAAATGGTGCCTTCGAATGGAATGTTACATAATTTCCTGATGAGCAGATATTCTAGTGTAAGTTACAAATCTTATGCAAGAAAATATGACTACCTTGCAAAAGTAAACAAATAAAAGTACAAAACATGCCAAGCCCTTTGTTAAATGTCAGGTAAGCCAAAGTGGGGTGTACCACACACCCCATTGTCATCCTCCTGGTGCACAGTATAACTGTCTTGGTTACTTTTCTCTTATTGCTGAGACAAAATACCCAACACCCAAAGTTAAGGAAGGAAAGAAAGGTTTATTAAGCTTACAATTTGTGGAGGTTTCAGTCCATACTGAGCTGGCTCAGAGACAGAGTGGCACATGGCAGAGGGCAAATGTTCATTGCAATGGTACACAGCAAAAACAACCAGCAAAAGGGAGGAATGGCCGCAAGCAGCTTCTTCTCTTCCCTTACATTTTAAACAGGCTACCCTACCCAGGGGGCATGTACCTCTCACACAATCTCCATGCCCTCCTCTTCACAGGCTCAGGATGTATACAAAGTAAGCACCTTAGCTTCCTTCTGAGTCACTCAGCTAAACCTCTGGACTCCCCAAGTTGATACAATGTGTCACCCATAACATTCCACCCCTTGTCAATTGGCAACCAGACATATTTCTTTAAACCAGTTTCCAGATACAAAGACATGCTTATATTAGAAGCATAACATTTTGCCCCCATACAAATGAAAATTAAACACTTCCAACATGAAAAGGCACAAAATAAACATTACCATTCCAAAAGGCACCAACAGGGGAACGTAGAGCACTGGGACCAAAGCAAGTCCAAAATCCAGCAAGGCTAATATTGTGTCCTGTAATTCCACATCCAGCATCTGAAGCAACTTGTGACACATTGTGAGCTCCAAAGAGCTTGCATGAGTCCACCCCTATGGCACTTCTGGTGGTTACAGCTCCCACGGCTTCTCTCTTAGGCTTGCTTTGCTCCCTCTTTGCAGCTTTCCTTAGATGATCCACAGTGTTGTCTTTTCTAAACTTCTGAGGTCTGCAGGGCACCTTTTGCTTCACACTCACAGCCTCACATATTGCCCTCTCAGGGTCACACTGCATGGCCGCCCAGGCCTCGTGAAATCTGGGTGGAAGCTTCTTTAACCTCAGAACTCTTGCATTCTCCATGCACCTAAACCAGGGCCATGTGAATGATGCCAAGGTCTGCTGCCACCTGGAACAGTAGCCAAACTTTCCTCTCTCTTGGCCACAGGGGTCGAGTGCCTAGATCACTGGGCCTGGTCGTGCATCCGGACAGAGTCCACTGTTCGCTCTGCCTCTCCCCTCCCAGACCCTGGCAGAAGCCCTGCAGGGCAGGACGCCTGGAGCCTGAGCCATGTGACTCCAGTGCCCTCTGTTGACAAAGCCCAGCATCGCCCTCTGCCTGGAGAGAAGGGTTCAGGCAACCAGCCTGCTTCCCAAAGCAGCGCTGTGGGCTGAGTTCTGAAAGAAGGCGCAGCAGGCTGAAGCTGCCAGCGAGTATTTTCCACCTGCCGGACTGAGCTTGGAACGATAAAAACTGCAAAGCAAGGGACTTTCCTTTAAAGTGCCGTCTCTTCCATTAACCCCTCCCTATCAGCCACTTTTGAAAAATCAGAATTCTAGCATCCGCTTAAGGGTTCCTCCTCCTCCGTACATTGCTCTGGATTTGGAGCTGCCTGGAGGGCTGGCTTCTGTCTTCTCCGCGTCACCCTGGGGCCAGGCTCCCCCATCCGTCCCGCGGGATGCAGTGTTCGTTCTTTACCAAGGAAGAATCAAACGCCTATAATTTGCCAGGCACTGTGGTTGGCGCGTGATGATGGGCAGATGTGGTTTTTCTGTGTCACACAGTTTACAGCTTAGAGATGAAACAAATCATTGTTGGATGGATAATCGCAAGCGTAAAATAGTGCTGCCCAATAACGGTGAGAGTGAGGATGGCCATGGAAACAGAGCTACCCTTGAAGAGGAAACAGGCCTGGCTACTCGAGACTAAGAAGTGACAGCCTGAGGAACCATACGTGAGACTAACGCTGCAAGAAGCTGGGACGGAGAGCAGGGGGCGCGCTGAGGAGCAGGCTCCAGAGCCTGCGCGCCTGTGAGGCAGGAGGCGGCCTGTGCCAGGGTTTTCCTGGCACCAGGGTGAGAGCTGTAAAGACAGCAGCGGAGAGGCGTCCTACGCATGAAGCTTAGGAGAGAGCCGGTTCTTAGCTCATGTGAAGCCTTGAAAGCCACAAAGCTTTCTAAAGCATAGCAACAAGTATTTCCGGCAGCCTCTTAAATTGCCTGTGTCCCTCCCGCCAAGCCTCCAAACGTGGTCTCTTGCTTTCCTTCTCTGCTATGAAACTTTGATTATGTATCTCCCCACCTTTTATTTTATACTTGTACTGGTACATATGTACGATACATAATGATCACATTCATCATAGGGAATTTTTACCTGCACATAATACATCGTGATTCTGCCGTATTTTCTCCTTCCCCTCCCCTCCTTTCAATCTTTCTGGGACTTTCTTTGATCCACACTGGTCCAATGAGGTGATGAGAGTTTAGTCCTAGGTTTCTTGAGGTTTTTTAAAATAGTATTAAAGTACTTTTACATTAGGTGTTTGATCACCTTTGAGTTTTATTAACCTGGCATGAGATAAATGCCTACTTACCTTTTCCTTAAAGAACTGTGTTGGTTGAGGAGTTACTATTTTACAGTCAAGGCTCTGTTTTCTTTATATGTGCTAACTTATCTAATACTAACAACAATGAGGCAGGTCCTATTTTTATTTTCCAAATTTCACATAAAATAAGCAGACGCTAGTTTTCCTAGGTCTTCCAGGCGGTGGAACTGGGTTTCCATGCCGGAAGCCTGTAGTAAGAATGTACAGACCCATGGCAGGACACTGCCTCAACGACGTAAACCGGGAAACCCTTGTGCAGGGTGCGTGGCAGCAGTTACGCAGCCACGTGCTTCCACGCCGCGAACTAGGAGTCCCACTCGCTGGTACTCACCAGGGAATTCTTGAACATCTACAGCAGCAGACAAGGCAAACCGGTTCGCTGCAACTTTATTTTCAGTAGCAAAGTTCCTAACGTTTTAACGTTTTAATCATTCACTAAGCGAACGATTCAATGAGTGGACGGAAACTTCATTTTCATTTTCTAAGTGTGGCTGTCTAGTTGCTCCAACACCGTTTGTTGAAAAGCCTATTTTTCTCCACTGAACGTCGTGGCGCCCTTCTCTGAACCAGCTGGTCAGAGATGTGTGAGTTTACACTTGCTTATTTTCTCCCTGATCTGTATATCTTACTGTGTGCCAGCAAAGCACTCTCTTATCATTGCTTTGTGGATTTGAAATCAGAAAATATGAATTTTCTTATTTTGGTCTTCAAGAATATTTTGGCTGTTCTGGGAGATTTGTAGTGCCACATAAATTTCAGAATAAGCTGCTCAGTATCTATAAAGATATCAACTTGGATTTGGGCAGGAAATCTGGAAGTTGGCATTGAAGCTGAACATTAAATTTGGAGAATATTGCCATCTAAATATTGCTTAGTTTTCCAGTTCCTGAGCATAAAGTTTATTTTTTCAATATAGATCTTTATTTAAAGAATGGGTTATAATTTAACATTTAAAAGTTTTGCATTTTTGTTAACTATGTTGGTAAATATTTAATTCTTTTATGCTATTATAAATTTCTTAATTTCATTTTAAGGTTATTCACTACAGTAGATTTTTCTATACTGATCTTGTATCCTGCAACCTTGCCGTCTTCATTTATTAGTTGTGTTGGTTACATGCGTATTAGTTTTGAAGATTCTATAACTACAAATGATAAAAAAATCCAACATCCTTGCAATACCTGAATCTGGTTCCAGTGCTTCTCCGGCATCTTCAGATTGTATTTGTTTAATGTCCTTTTATTTTGTCTTGTAAGTTTTTCTAGATAGTCAGACATTATGTACCAAATGAAAAGCACTGCTATAAACAGCCTTTTAATAATATAAAGACTGGAGAAGGGAAAAATGTTATACAGTGCTATGATTCGGTCTCTGTTTTTTCTGGCTCTACACTTTTGAACTGTAAACTTTACAGATATTTCTGTCTCCCACCTTCCTTTGGTGAGACAAGGATAGAGAGGGTTGGATTTGGGTTGTTCCCTTCTCTCTGGTCCAAAAATTTGGACAGTACTCTAGGGCTTAAACTGTGGTTAGTGAGTCTATGAATACCTTGTTGAGTTCAAGGAAATACAACTTAGAAAAGTGTGCCCCCTTTCTGTGACTGGGAGCTCTCAGGTTTGTCTACTCAGAAGCTCCAGCAATTAATGGATTATGTTGGTTTCCTTGCCTGTTCCTGGTTCCTGCAGGACTGTCCCTCACATCAGCCCATCTTACCAGCAATGGGGTCAGTGGTGTTCCCGAGGTCCTCACTTGGCTTATGGCCAATTCCTGGAAGAACTGTTCAGCTTTCAGTCTGTTCGATTTTAATTTGTCACTGAAGTAGAGCACTCCCAAATTCTTCATGTGTGGTAAAAGGAACTGGAAGTCTGCTCACTTTTTAAAGTATTATGCTCTTTTTACATTTCCTTTTGGATAGCATCCATTTGTCCATTCCTAGGTTTACCTATTGTTTTCTTAAAAGTATAGTCTATTATGATTGCTATACACTGTATTTTACGACCTCAGAAACTTTATGTCCCTTCCAAGATCAATTCTGTGACTACTTCTCCCCCTCAGTCTTCCTATTGCCTCCTTTAACGTGAGGTACAGTTATAATTGTTCTGCAGATCCTATCAAGTGTTATGATGTATTTCCATCCTGGCTGTGTTTCTACTGATTATTTTCTCCTCCTTGCTGTCAGTGTTTACTTGCTTCTTTGTTTGATGGGTAACTGGTTTTGGATGTCTGACATTGTGAATCATACTATGCCAGTTACTATGTTTTTATATTTCTATAAATTTCCCTATACTTTATTCTGGAATGCATTTATATTCTTTGAATGTAGCTCAGCTCATTAAAGAAATGCTTTAGTTTTTTTTCCCTGCTTAAAGACCTTTAGTTTATTCCTAGTATCTCCTTCTGCATGGAGAGACATGGAAAACTGTACACAGCGAGCTGGAAAAGTTGTGGAGATGACCACGTTTGCTTCCTGTTTCTCAGTGACCACCCTCCTATGCAGCCTGATGGCAATTTCAGGAACCTTTGTCTAGCTTTATATTTTCATAGGAGGACATAGTTATGCTTTATTTTATTCCATATTGGCTGGAAGAATAAATTTGATGATCAAAACTAAAATCTTTAGGCTCTCAGCCACTATGGAAGGAAATACAATAAATATTGAGCCTAGTGATATATAGGAAAAAGATCAGGAAGATGATAAAATTGACATAAATTTATTAGTAGAAAATTGTTGTCTCATATGAGAGTGGGTTATAGTAAGGAATACAACCTCAATATTTTAGACTTGAAGAAAGAACACCAAGAAATGGGAACTGTTTGTCCCATTGTATAACATAGGATAGGACATAAGCTCAAAGTTATTTAATGACATAGACAATTTAAAAGGCTAAATTACAGAGTAGAGTATGATACACCAGAGATACCAAAGTAGGAATTCAACAATAAGACTTGATACTTAGATACGATTTTAGAGATGCTTTTCGTAGAACTTTTTTCAAATATTGCTGATCACTGATATACTAAATATCGAAATATCTCACAGTAATTGTCTTTATAACTTTTCTTGATAGTGGATTATTTGGGGACTGTTAGCCTACATTTCTTGTAACAGCACATTTTCTGGAGACAGTATCAATACATACACACACACACACACACATACACACACACACACCACCACCACCAAAGAGCTTCAATTCCCAATATTACCTGCCCATAACTGATGCTTCTCTTATGTGAATATGTTCAAAATTCACAAAATAAATGTCTTATATTATTTCATAAGCAAATGTATACACAAGAAACATTGTGACTGGAAATATGTGAATAAAGTGTGTAAGTCTTGAGGAATAAGTAGGTAAAGTGATAGACATCCTCTAACTTGATTATTGTAACCATTTCACAAAATATAAGGACATGAACTCATTACACTGCATCTCTTAAACTCACACAATGCTGTATCTCAATGAAGCTTGAAAATGTAAAGTATAGGTGTGTAAATAAACCAATAGAGAGTGAAAGTAAGTCACAAACTACTGTAAAATTAGTTGAAATTTGCAAAAGTAAATATCCAATAAAATTTTAAATTAGATTTTCAGTGTAAAATTACATAGAATGTAATGTGCATAGAAAAATGATGAGTATCTGAGATGAATACACACTTCTCTAAGGAAGAGATACTAATGGTGAATAAATACATGAAAAAATGTTAAATGTCATTAGTCATCCAAGAAATGCAAATTAAAACAACACTGAGATTCCATCTCACCCCAGAAAGAATGTCTAATCATCAAGAAATCAACCAATAACAAATGCTAGGGAGGCCGTTGGGAGAAAAGAACCATACTCTACTGCTAGTGGGAGTGTAGACTGGTGAAACCACTGTGTAAATCAGTTTGGAGGAGGAATGGATAAAAAAGATGTGATATTTTTATACAATGGAGTATTACTCAGCTATTAAAAAAGATAAACTCAAGGCTTTTGTAGGTAAATGGATGCAAGTAGAGACCATACTCATAAGTAAAATAAATCAGACTCAGATGTGTAAACATCATACTGTCTCCTTGGTGCAGGAACCTGAAAGACTATGTAAAACTCAAAATGTACAATAGATGATAGAAAAGGGATAGAAATTGTTCAAAGGAAGGAACAACTTGGATGAGGGAAAGAAGAAAAAGAAAGAAGGTAAAAAAAAAAAAAATATATATATATATATATGAAGCTGCAATAACTGTATTGTTGACGTCTGATGGTGTATTGAGATCAACAGCTAATGCTTACAATTTTTTATGTTCTGATAGAATTTACCTGCTTGTGTCTGGTGGTGTGAGCAACTGATGTGAAGGTAACAATACACAATGGAATTACTGTGAACTGCCACCATCTTGTCTGTATTATCTCTAAAGTTTTATCTCATAATAATGTTTTTTCGTTCCATTTCATGGTTTGAGCGATCTTTCATTCTCACCTCTGGTAATCTGAGCAACGTAGTTGAGGATAGCGATGTGTAATGTGTTGGTTTGTGTTATTTTGTCTTGAGACCCTGTATCACTTTGAATGTTCTTGCTTTGATTTGTTTATGTTCATGATACTGGTACGCTGCTCCTGCTTTCATTTTGGTTTGTGTCCCATTTACTACTCTCTTTAAATAAAGAAATAAAAAGGATGAGTGATGACAGTTCTAATTCCAAAGTGATGTAACTCAATGTTAATAATTGTTACAGTGGAGTTCTACTCACTTTCACCTTTTCTTCAGTGTAGATTGACTTTTACCTTCATGAGGGTATTAGACCAATGGTGATTTAGATTTTAAGTAGTAGTGTACTTGGGTAATTTTACTCTATATTCAAACAAATGTAGTAAAATTTTTTTAATTGCAGTCTGGAGTATGGGAACATAATAAAGTTGGGTCATAAGACCAGTTCAAACAACATCTGAGAAATTTTGACAAGAAAAATGTTACTTCCAAGTTTTTAAAAATGACAACATATTCCCTGGTATTTAAAATGAATCATGGGTAATTCTATGACCATAAAACAGTGACTTTGCTGTCAAAACTTAATGTATAGAGAGGGATAGATATATAATCTTTGAAAGAAATGCTCTTTCAGCAATTCATAGCAAGCATTCTAACAATAATTTCTTCCAGTATTTGAGCTCCAGTAGGGAGTCACATGCAGCTATAGTATTTCAACCTAGGGAAAAAAAATTGGATTTGATTGAAAATTTGAGGGACATATGATATGGGGTTCTTGTAAAGACAGATAATGTAATTTCTTCTTTCTTTGTGTTTATATGAAAAGGAAGATGTTGGTGGAATAATGATATTTGGTAAATTTAAAACTCTTGCATGTTTATACTCCTAAATGTTGACTCAGAGGATCAATATTCAATTTGAGAAGAAAACTTGTCTTTCTTATTTCTATTCTCCCATTCAGTGATCCATAGGAACTCTGACCAGAAGCAAAGCTTTTAGCTGCAGATCATAGGCTTCATGCTCCATAGCTCGGCTCAGTAGGTTTTGCTTTCAGCTCCACTGCATGTTTCCCTCCATCAGTGATTCTGCCCCCTTGCTCAGCTTTGCCTTTCACTGGCCAGGTGACCAACCACAGAGCTTACATTCTCCCTAACCTTCACGTTTTTATCTTTCTGGTCCCTTTAGAGTGTGCACACTGGACATACCAAGCACTGAGAAGGAAGCTTCAGAATGTTTAGCCATTGTCATGAGACGGTAACTCAGGTCGGGAAACACAGATGCCAATGAGATGTACTAAGCCAAGTGTAAATGTATCTGTTATGGTTGATACATTGTGTCAACTTGGAGAGTCTGGAGGTTTGGCTGAATGACTCAGCAGGAAGCCAGGGTGCTTACTTTGTACATAACCTGAGCCTGTGGAAGAGGATGGCACGGACATTGTGTGAGAGCTACACGTCCCCGGGGTAGGGGTAGGCTGTTTACAATGTAAGGGAGAAAAAGAGGCTGCTTGCAGCCATTCCTCCCTTTTGCTCTGGTTGTTTTTGCTGTGCTCTGCTGGCATGAAGTTTGCCCGCTGCCATGTGCCACTCTGCCTCTGAAGCAGCCAAGTATGGACTGAAACCTCCACAAACTGTAAGCTAAGTAAACCTTTCCCTTCTTCATTTTGGGTGTTGGGTATTTTGTTTCAGCAATAAGAGTACAGTAACGAAGACAGTATCATATTCATGGATTGGCTTTCTGATCCAAAACTTCACATAATTACTTTCTTTAAATATTTCTGAGGATTGAGCTACATTAATAGTTCTCAGACTTTACTGTGTGTCACAATCATCTTGACAACCTGTTAGACACAGAGGGGCTAGACCTTGTTTCTAGAGCTTCTCATCATGAGATAAAGCTGGCTGGGGTTTAGATAACTGGAATTTTTAGTAAGTTCCTGTTATGGTTGAAACATTGTGTGAACTTGGGGAGTCTAGAGGTTTGGCTGAGTGACTCAGCAGTTGTGCATGTTGGGGTAAAAAGGGCATGCTCTTACCCTTCTGGGATGCTGTTCACTGTGTTAATTTGAGAAGTGTAGAAGGTTAACTGTGTGACTCAGAAGGGAGCTGGGGTGCTTATTTGTATTCATCCTAAACCTGTGCAAGAGGAAGGCAGGCAGAGGGTGTGGGTGTAGAGGACCCCCCCCCCTCCAGAGTGGGTGAACTGCATAAAAAAGGAACTGAGGAGGGACCGGCTGGTGGTTCTCAGAGGAGCTCCAGTCTTCGCCTTCAGCTTGGCCGTCTCCTGGCTTCCGGTGCAGACTGTTCGGCTTCCGCCTGGGCCTCTTCAGCCTTCTGGTGTTGGCTCTCCGGCCTTCATCATAGATGCATCAGCATTTCGCCGCAGACCCAACAGCCCTTGATATGGACTTGCATGGACACTGCGGTGAGCTCCAGGCCCCAGGTGTGGGCTCTTCAATCTCCAGTGTGCAGACACCCTCTGCGCACTTCCTCATCTAACCCTGTAGCTGACCATTGTAAGCCAAATTTGTAATTCCTTGTACATTAGTGTATCTTGTGTCATATTTGTTTCTCAGGTAAACCCTGACTGATACAGTTCCCAGGACATGCTAGTGCTGAACACTAGTGAGAACTACTGTTGGAATAACTAATATAAAGACAATATGCTGGACCTTTGGCTGAAACAATATACATTTGCCTATTCAATTCCTTGAGTTTATTTCATAGTGTCAGGGAGTATTGCATGGTATGGATACTTGATGTGGTTCTAAGATTTTTAATGGAAATTTGAACTTTAATTTTTTCTTAACAGATAATATTATCGGATGGCTAACACTTGTAGGACTTGTTTCTATCTGGAAATTTATAGATATACAATTATTTAGTGCTCACAAGAATTCTAGGAGTTTACCATATCATTTTACAGATGAAAACTAGCTAGTGGTAGATTAACTAATGTGTGTAACATTACAAAGCTATTCAATAGCAAAAAAAAAAAAATAGAATTGCTATCTTATTGTTAATTACACACCAAGATTTTTTCAGCATTTAATGTGCATATAAATCATCTGGGCATATTAATACATTCAGATCTGTTAATCCTAACATGAATGTACTCTGGCAAAAATTATCAATATTGTATATAGTATTTAAATGAACTAATGTTATACTCATATTATTTATATAATTTTAAAAAGTGAATACAAAATATGAAAATGTTTATTCTATAAATAAAACGTTTTCTAGCTCTTTAAAACTGAACTTTTGGAAAAACTATAATCTTTGAATTATGTAAGGCAAAACACACTGCATTAGTTATAATTCATCTGTTGTGCCCAACAGAAAGTTGTTCTCCCTTTTTAGTTGGGATTAAATATTTCATCCCTAATTGTCAATATCATGAAAACAGGATTTATATAAATTTCTTCTTAAAAGCTAGAAACTGCAAGTACTTCGTCTTATTCTCAGCACATTAGGCTTAAGTTCTGTTATGTTGGATCAGTACATTTATGTATTATTTTCCCCAATGAATTTATTAGAGAGCCATATTATGTACCAAACTGCAATGTTTCTGTACAAAATATTTTATTTCACTATTGTATTTGTTAAATGAATATAACTTACATTTATGCTCAAACACATGCTTTTATTTAAAGCATATCTCTTCCTAGTTATCTCAAAACATAAAACAAGTTTTAAAAATGCCATAAAGAAATAACCAAAACTTGACAATTAAGAATGTTACACTGGGAAACTGCTGAAAAATATGACCCAAAGTTGGTGTTTTATTTGGCGGGTGGATTTCTCTTTGAGTTTCCTTTATTACTTGATTACATGTTATTAACACCACATTTTTTGTCTTATACTGTAATAATCCATTTTTATATCAATATAGAGACTTCATTGTAACATTTCTCTGTTAAAAGCCTAAAAGTATTCAGTTCCTTATAATGATTCAAACTTTCTACCATTATATTGGCTACACATAACTAGTGTCATTGTAACTAATTAATGATTTAAATAGCATATTTGTTATATGCTTATTTAATATTTTTTTGTAACTAATGTTTTTAACTTCTTGAAAAATATACTTGGAAATACTCAGGGGTCCCCAAATGGAAGCATCTATCAGAGATAACTAAACTGCATCTTATAGATATTCAATTCATTGCTCTTCAGGGTGAAGTCTATACTTTCTTGGTTTTTGGAGACCTTTCTGCTAAGGTGGAGTATCCCTTATCAGAAATGCTTGAAGCCAATAGTGTTTCATGTTTCAGATTTCTATTTGGTTTGGGTACATTTGCACATGAAATAACATGCTAACACAGGGCTAGGACTTGGGTTTAAAGATAAAACTTATTTCTGTTTCTTACACATGTTATGTACAAAGCCTAAAGGTGAGCTCAGCCACCTTTGTCTTCCCAGACCAGTCACCCAACATACACAGCTTACGTAAGGAAAGGTTTACTTTGCCTCATGGTTTCTCAGGTGTCCGTCCCTGGTCCATGACTTTTGGGTGTGGGAAGCGGTAGTAAGGTCCTTGTGGAAGGACATGATGCAGGAAAGCTGAGCAACTGATAGTCTCAAAGACTCAGAACAGGAAGAGAACCAAAGAGGCAGGGACCAGGGACCAGGCGCCCTTCAAACACACACCCCAGTGACTCATTCCTTCAACCTGGGCCCCACTGTTAGCAGCATGTCACTGTGGAATCTTCAGTGTGTTAAGGGATTCATGAGGTTAACATCCTCTCGACCCAATCACCTTCCGTAAGGCTCAGCGCTGCACACAAGTTTTTAAAACTAAGCCATACTGATAATTTTCTATCATGTTTTGAGTGCCACCTGCATTTTGACAATCACCTGTCACAGAAGGTAAGATGTGGAATTTTTCTCTTGTGGCATAAATTTTTTCTACTGAAAAAGTTTAGAATTCTGGAGTTTAGAATTTGAGATCTTATAATTTTGGGCTGCAGCTGCTCAAACAATGCTAGGAATCTGCCTTGCTGCACATACATGTTTCCTTTCTCTTCCCCCCCTTCCTCCCTCTTTCCCTCTCCATTCCTTTGTCTTCCTCCCTCTGTCCCCCTCCCCATGCATCACTCTCCCTTTCTCTTTCTTTCTGTTATTTCCCCCACATTTATTTATTTACTTTCACTTTTATTGGTGTATGTTTACAGTATATAATGATCACATTCATTCTACAAAATTAGTACATGTCCATAGTGTATTTCAATTCCATTTTTAGCATTCCCTCTAACTCCTGTTTATTTTTTCAGCATCAGATTAATTATCTATAAGATCTTTTGAAGTTAATTATCATATATACAGATTGAAAACCTCACTAATAGGCTGTGTAAGACAATTGCTCTAAGTCAAGTTACACTTTTAGATACATTGTGGTAGAGTACAATAACTTCCTTTTTGTCTCTCTCTCTCGCTCAAAGTGAGGACCAGAGCTCCCCAAAGTGAACCAAAGCTATTCTCTGTGCAAGGTCCTGAGCTCCTCAGAGCATGAAAACAGCCAAGTTCATCAGGAAAGCCACCATGAGAAGCTCCTTGAACAGAACCAACAGTTTCTTACAGCTTCTACCAGCTCCCAACAGCCTTTCTCAGCTCCCAACAACCTTTCTTCTTCTTGAGCTCTGCCTCTTATGCTGCTGGCAAAAACTCTCCAGTGGGCCTCTCACACCCAGAAACACACATACTCAGTTCAGCTAGGGGTTATAACTTGACCACCAGTTGTCAATCCACTACAACAGGTAAAAAAGTAACTTACCAGAATTTGATGAAATTATGACAAACAGCCAAAATGTTATTAAATGGGAAAAAACTAAAAACATTCCCTCAAAAAACAAGAACAGGACAAGGATATCCAGTGCCACCACTTCTGCTCAGCATAGAACTCAAAATATTAGCTAGAGCAATTAGGCATCAAAAAAGAGAGAGGGAAGAAAGAGAGGAAAGAAGGAGAAGGAGAAGAAAGGGAAGGAGGGAGGGAGGGAGGAAGAAGAGAAAAAGAGAGAAAGAAAGAAAGAAAGAAAGAAAGAAAGAAAGAAAGAAAGAAAGAGAAAAGGAAAGAAAAAAGAAGGAAGGAAAGAAAACGACAGAGGGAAGGACAGAGAAACTATGGAAGAATTCAAATTATCATTATTTGTAAATGACATGATACTTTACATAGAAGACCTAAAGAACTCCATCCAAAAAATTCTTAGAAATAGTAACCAACTTTTGCAATGTAGTAGATTCAATATCAACATAAAAATCATTAGCATTTGTGTACACTAATAACATACTTGAGAAAGAAATTATGAAAACCATACCACTGATGATAGCTTCAAGCAGAATGAAATACCTAGAAATAAACCTAACCAAGGAAGAGAAAGACCTCTATAAAGAAAATGAAAGTAATCTGAAAAAGGAGTTTGAAGCAGGTATCAGAAAATGGGAAGATTTTCCTATATCTTAAATAAGTAGAACCAATATTGTCAAAAAGGCCATACTTCCAAAACTATTATAAAGATTAAACACAGTTGCAGAGCCAGGTGTAGTGGGTAGCCAGGTGCATGCCTGCAATCCCAGCACTTAGGAGGCTGAGGCAGGAGGATTGTTGCAAGTTCAAGACCAGCCTGAGCTGCAAAGTGAACTCAAGGCCTTCCTGAACTACATATCGAGACCCTGTCTCAAAAAAAACGTAGAACAAAGAAAACCCATGTACAGGAACCTCATTCCCTCCATGAATGTGAACATTATATGCCATAAACAAAAGTGAAGATTAATCACATAAAAAAGAAAACTTGAATAAGTTCCCAAATGTTTTCAGAAATGTATCTTGTCATAGTTTTTAATAACCAAAATGCATATATTGGAAAAGCAGAAGTAAAATATGTTAAATGTTTGGCAACCTTCTCTCAGTTTTGATGGGTTTATTCAGATTTTTAGAAAAGGTTTGTGAGGTCCTTACTACCCTATATTACAGTATGGCAAAATTATAAATATGATTTTTTTCTTTATTAAAATAAAAGTAATATTGAAGTATTTAGTTTTTCATTAAGTATGTTTTCATCTCCCTTGAAATTGACTGAGACAACAAAGATGCTACATTACCTCAGAACAATTTTAGATATTTTTAATTGATTTTTGTCATACCCTTAGTATTACAAATTGATAAACAATCATAATAAACATTCCTTACTTCTGAAAGAATTGTTTTCTTACAGTTGTATAAACTAATGCAATAAATATGGTAAAGTGTAATATCACATTGATTCAGTAGGTAGATTTCTGACACTTAATAGGTTCTGTTATTGCTGAGAGTGTATTCAAGTGACACAAGATCTTCTGATAATTCAAGTTTTACCTCCTATGGTGGGCATAAATTTGGAAAACTAATACTTAGGGTGCTTTTCACACACGAAGCTAATTATAGATGTTCAGAGGCTTCAGGAGAAAATATGCACAGATTTATATTTTCACTTTACAGAAAAAGGGGTGTCGACTAGCTCAGTTTATTAATCACTTTATCACTACTTGGGGGCTTTGTGGAGAGAGTAGTGCAATTCAGAAAAAGCTTGGCCACACCCACACCAGTTCTGTACATTTAGAATTGTACTAATATAAAAGTGACGGAGACACAAAGGCCCTAGAGACGTGGTGTTGTGCTCACTCTCCACGTGTTCTCCCCTGAGAGAAAGCCTTAATTCCTCTTGAAATGGTGATGTCGAAAATAATTTATAGGACTAATAAACTGATAACATGGTCTAAGTTTTAGTTATTTCTTGGAATTTTATAGAATTGTCTGTTTTACACACACACACACACATGCACACACACATACTAAGAAGGCCTTTCCTTTGACCTCTTAGAAGTCAGAAACAAACTTTACAGATTCTCCTTCTTTTACTCAGAACATAATTACTTGCAGAGGTTTAGTAAGAGTCGATTTTATCATGTAACCAGTTCTACAGCTTGAATGTCATATTTGAGGACAGTCATCAGGTATGAAACACATAGCCATTATTGAAGAACCAGAGTTCTACCTGTGGACAAATGTGTAAAAATTCCTTCCAGAGCAATTGATCTTGCACCTGTTACACACTGGTAGTCTCGAGTTACTTCCTAGGAACCAGTGATCTTTACAAGCTTACAGGACCCCAAGAAAAATGGAAATTCATCAAATTGTAAAAGTATGGCATGTGAAGTGAAGACATTTTAAACTTGACACCTCAGATTTGGAAAAAAAGAGCAGGTAACAGAGGCTTTTAAAAGGCTTCATCTTACTTTTTGAAATGTAATTTCAACATGAATGTTGGTTTTCTAGCTTCAGTGCCTATTCAGGACTCTGCTGGAGTCTCGTATGATGCATTCACAATACAGAGGCAATGTATCAGGCCAAACAATGTGACCAGCCTCTCTGGAAATCCAAGATCTTCCTTGGGGAGGGAAGGAAAGGAAAAGGGACTGAAAAACAGAAGAGTTGCAGGAGAAAGGGAAATAGAGGTTTCAAACGTGGGGAAGGGAAAAAGAGTTGAAGGAGAGGAGGGGACAAAAGATGAAGAACTGTTATGGATAGGGACAGTGGCCCATGGTGAATGTGACCATTATGCCCTATGAACACATATTAATAAAAACTCCTTAAAAATAAATTTTCTTCAGACAAAATAAAGGAGGTGTTAAGAAACTTCATCCAAAATGTGTGAATAAGGAGATTAAAATGTGACCTTTCCAAACCATACAGAGCATCGTTTAACAGCCCACACTGAGAGAATGCTTAGAATGTTCTGCTTGTTATGGCTGGTTTTTGTTGCTGTGAATTAGATCCTAGACAATGTGAAGTCATATGTTAATTTGTGTATTTCCATCCACTAGAGAAAATATGCCTCAGTGCTCACAATTTTATTATTAAGAAACTAATCTATTTTACTATTTTTAATCTAACCCTGAAACCATATTTGTCTCAAAATGTCTATCCAATAGTTTTACAGTTAGGGTTATAGTCTTAGTTGTTCTTCTATCTGTCTGACTTTGATTAAATATTTGAAGTGTATTGATTTGATATTGTATAAAGGTCACATTTTTAGTGTTTAAACTTTTTTTGACAATGAGAGTTCTGAGTTACATTTGCTTTTCCCTTGTCCACCTGCTCTTCTCCACTGCTGGGGCCTCATGGCAGCTCAGTGAGAATGGAAACAACATCATTCTAGATTTCACTTTGCCTCGCTTTGATGTCCAAAGAAAACTTATAAGCGTTCCTCTTGAGGTAAGGGGTCAAATGCCCTGCCCTTGCTAGACATGATAAAACCAGAGGCAGAGGCAAAGGAGCTTTGTTAAAACTGTCACGTGAGACAGAAAAAAGTTCAAGAACTTATTTGGGTCACAGAATGACTGACTTCTCTTAGCCCTTCTTTTCATTGTAGAGCCTTATGGCTTCTTTGACCTATTGACATTTTACAGAATTTATGAGGACCTTAAACAGGGTTTAAGAAATAAAAACTTCAGCACTCACACAGCTGTGTGTGTGTTTACGTGTATTCCTCACTTGTGAAGGATATGAGTGACTTCACTGTCAGTGCCTCTGGGTGCTGGATGCAGTGAATATGGAATTGTTGCCATCTCACTCTGTGCATTTTCATCCAAGCCTTTTTTTAATGTGGAAGTTTCAAATTAAATTATTATGCTTTTCAGAAATAGTCAAATTCCAACAGGAAACTGGATGTGTGTGGAATTTCATTGGATCTTTTCCTCTTGCCCCCGACAGCAATCACTGAGATGCTGCCAGCTTACTACTCTTGCATTCTTTTTTGCAATAAATAAAGTTTCCTTCTCATAGACTCCCAGAGTAACAACACAGAAGAGGAGTTTCCTATTCAATGGCTGAATACTTGCTTAGAGCGAAGTGCCAGGAGTGGGAGCCCCGTCTTCACCAAGGGCTTGCTGCCAAAGCCCTTATTTGAAGGACACCTGGACACCTCTCACTTGCAGAGAGCCAGCATGCAAGGGAGCGCTCCCTCTGGAAAGGAGGACGTGGCAGATGAGCTGCTCAGGGATGGACCCCGAACAGCGAGGCCCTATCCAGCCTGACACTGACAGCGCCTGTTGGCAGGGTGCTCGGCTCACCCAACTGTCATCTGTCCCCAAATAGCTTCTGGCACACCGTCCCCAGCACAGAAACTCATACAGCCTCAGCGAGGGGAGTGTCAGCTTTTTCAGGGTTCTCCACAGGAGTGGAGCTTTGCAAAGGGAAGCAGGACGGCTGGAGCTAGAGACATCACCGGGCGGTGAGCTGAAGATGCTTAAACATGAAGCGATGTTCAAATAGCAGGTCCACTGCTAATTCTCACCCACTGACGGAGCGCTCAGCTTGCACATCACCCAGAGCTGGAAGGTGCTGACCGAGGCCAGGGTTTATTTAGCTGAAAAACATGCCAAACTATGGAAATTAAAACATCTGGATATGTAGCCTCTTTTGAATCTTCATTTAGTGTTCTGTGAGAAAATAGGTGGCAGGAGTGATTTGTCTGGAGAAATGTATGTAAATTTTTTAAACACAGCCTCACACACCACACAAGTGTAACAGGCTAAATTTTTCTGTGACGTGCTTTGTAAGACCCATTCTTTATCTAAAATTTACTGTTCTATGACTTCTGGGAAAATGGAACTGGCTGTCAGTCTAGCCAAGGGTCCAAAATTATATGCATCTTATGATTTAAAAAGTGGGCCAAGACTGGGTGTTCCTATGCTAAGTTGAGAGATACAGTTTTTAAAAAATGTCAGAGAAACTAGGCTGCTCTTACCTCCATCTGTGCTTCAGCTTTTCTCTGTTACTTTTCTCCTGTGCAAGAAAATGCAGCCTTCACTCTCGCACGAAGAATAAGCGTTGCCCCTGCACCCCCAGACCCCATTTTCTTCTCCTTTCCCCCCCAGTATTGCTCTTCACATATCAGCAGTTACTTTCTCCTGTCCTTTAACTCTGAGTTAAGGATGGTTTTAAATCTCTACTTTCAGCTTTCTTGATTTTACTGTGGTACAATAAATCTGCTGCTATTTCGCACAAAACTACTTGATTATTTTACTTTGTTTATAAAGTGCCTGTGTTCCCAGAGCTGAAGTTTAGGCAGAGAGTTATCATCAATTCAGGAAAATTCCTTATGCTTTTTGTTTTGCCGTGTTTCCTTGTGGAGATTATGTTCTTTCAATCTAACTGTCACATTTCCACAGGTATGTGGGTCCTTGAGAATACGCTATATTGTGTATACTTGTGCTTAACATTCACAGAAGTAGTTTATTTTCCCTCAACACTTGTTAAATCTATCCTATCTCTGTCTGTCTGTCTGTCTGTCTGTCTGTCTGTCTGTCTTCTCTCTATCTTCCATCCATCACAACCTAGATACACACCAAAATTAGCTGGATCACTCCACTATGTAGAATTCCTTCTTATGCATGTATTATATTTTGTATATGAAGAAGTGTGCTTTGATTGTTGCTACCATACACAGACTACAGTGACTATTATTAGGAAATCTTAAATAGGTTCCTTGCCAAACTTAGTCCAAGAGGTAGGATTACTGAATCTTAAGAAAAATGAGAACTCAATTTTATCGGCTTCTGGAGTGGCTGCCTCACTGACTATTCCAGGGCTGTCCAAAGTCCTTGATTTCCACTCCTTTGTAACATTTACTAGCATACAGATTTCTAGCTGTTGCTGGTAGTAAGTAAACTGATATCTCCTTGTGTACAGTTCTTTTCCTTCTTTGAAAATATTTTCTGGCTATTAGTGGGGATGAACATTTACATATGAATATAAATTAGTCTTTTAGGCTTTTCCTTCTTTGAATTATCTATTCATACTTAGCTCATTTTTCTATATTTTTCCATCAGAATAGCGGGTTTTCACCAGAATCCACTACTGTGGGTTCTATGTTTCTGACAAATACCCAATAACAAAGATCCATCATGGGTGAAGTATATTTTGTCCACTTCTAAATCAAACCCTCCACTAGCTTCTTTTTTAACAGTCAGTAGTACATCTTACTACTTTACATACTCACATGTAATTAGGGTGGTTCTTAAATTCTGGATAAATGGGAAAATGTCAACTCTTTACCTATTAAAACCTGATGAGTTCATAGTTAAGAAAACTCCTTTTATTGTATAGCATTCATGTCCCATATATTAGGAAATATCATCAAGGAGTTGTAGTGTAGCAAAAGGGCATGAACTGTGTACTTATAGTACTGGGACTGCTAGCTTGGTGGTGGAGTACTTGCCTTGCACAGGCAAGAGTTTGAGTTAGATCTCTAGCACCATAGAAATATAAATCAAAGAAAGAAATAGGAAAGATTACAGCGTTTGGAAACAAAAAGACTTGGTCAAAATTTATAAGGACAATAGGGTGGGGCAGTACAGATCTGCATTTCTAGCACCTCAGGAGGGTGAGGTAGGATTGGCAAAGTTCTAGCTCAGCCTGACCATGTAATGAGCTCAAGGCCAGCATGAGCTATGTAGCAAGACCCTGTCTCAAAGAAAAAAAATTCCAAAGGGTATTATTTAATTTTACATTACTCATTTTATTCATTTAATTTCTGTTTATAGCCACTGCTACAATATGTAAATTTAATCATTATAGTGGTGACAGCTATCAGTTATTTACTTATTATTAATTTGTCCTTAGTCTCTTATTTGACATAACATGATTACACGTTTATGTGTTACACTATGATTTTTTTTTGTGCATATATTAGGTAGTGATCAGCCCAGGGTGACTGGCCTGTCATTTCCTTGCATCCTTTGTTTAGGGTGGGTGTGTGCCAGGCCCTCCGCTCTCACTATTTTGAAATATGTCATGCATGGTCATGAATCACATTCACTCTGATGTGCTGCCAAAGCCAGAACTTGCTGGTCTGTCCAACGTAACAGGCATCCATAGACCAGCCCCCACTCACACTCCCCCGCCCCTGGTAACCACGGCTGTACTCTCAAATTCCGTGAGAATTTCTGAGGAGCCCCCTTTCTATCCACTCTAATTTTCATTATTTGATGTCTGCAGCCCATACTGACCCCACTCTCGGCGGGGCATCAGTGCACATATGGGACACGTCTCTGTTCTGTTTTCACCCCTTCCCCTCCTCTCTTCTCCAGCTCCCCATCTCCTGATTCCCTTGCATTTGCAAAATCAATCTACTTTGCCATGTCCTATTATCTATCTTGTATCTTGGCCTTTGTTTATGTGTGAGGTTTCTCATACAGGAGAAGCCAAGGGAGGACTAAACTCATGTGTCTGGTTATGTTGCTCAGCGTTATGGTCTCAAGGTGTATCCATTCCCCTACATAGGACTTAGGTTTCCCCTGCGTGGAAGAATAGCATAAAATCATGTTCTCATCCATTCGTCTATGGGTGGAAATATAGGGCACTTCAATATTCATTCTTGTCAATTTTGCTGGTATAAACAAGGATACGCATGGATCATTGTCATATGATGTCTTTGACATTTTCAAGAAGATACCTAACGGGAAGAGCTGAATGGAATGGAATTTCTAGTTTCAGGGTTTGGAAGAATCTCCACCATTGATCTCCACAGTGACTGTACTAGTTTACATTCCCACCAAAAATGCAGAAGGGTCCTTTCTCCCTGTAGCATCACTAGCATTTGGTATTATTTAATTTTTTTAATTTTTAATTTTAAAGAAAATAGTACCAAAAAAGAACAATAGTAAAATACAAACAAAACAAAGCAAGAACATTAAAAATGATACAGTATTTCAAACCAAATGATAGGGATTAACAGTTGTTGTTATATTACATATTATAATCTTCAATAAAGTTGCTCAGATTACCAGATGTAAGAACAGAAGATTGATCAAATCATTAAAGGGAGTAAGAAAATAATAATTGAACAGAACATTAAAGACAATGCACAGTTTGCCTAGACAGGATTGTAGGAATTCACCAATGGTTGTTACACAGCAATTGTGGTCATCCCATAAATCGCTCAGATTATCAGATATAAGCATGCAAAATTGGTCAAAATATATATTAAAAAAATAAAAAGCTTTTAATCATTAACTGTTCCCCTCAACTAACCATCTGATAACCACTGTTTCAAGAGTAAGTTGGAATCTCAGTATTATTTTACTTTGCATTTCTCTGATGGCCAGGGATTTTGAATTTTTGTGTGTGTGCACTGGCCCTTTGCACTTCTTCTGAGCAGTATCGGTTCGTTGCAGTTGCCCACTTCTTGACTGGAGATCACAAAGTGTTTCTCACTCTGTGCTGCGATGTTTCACTTATCTCAGTGTCGTCCGGGTCTGTCCCTGTTGTCACAAAGGGTAGGTTGAGGGCAGAAATCCCACTGGACTTTTACAGGAGAGCAGCATCCCACTGCACACGGAGACCACATTTTCTCTACCTATTTATCTGTTCCCTTAGGTGGAGTCTATGCTCTGGCTTTGCTTCACCGATGAAATAAGGTGCGAGTGTGCAGGTCCTCTGGACCGGCTGATTTCACTTCCTCTGGGACCTCTCTTTTTCTCTCTATTTATCTGTCTGTCTGTCTGTCTGTTGGGATTCCCGCACCATATAAGAATTCCACTTTTAGTTTTGCAGGAACCTCCATATGCATTGTTCTCCTTAATGACTTTACTTACATTTCCAGCAACAATGTCTAAGAGTTTCTAATTGTTTACATCCTTGTCAGCATTTGGTACTTTTTAACACTAACCATTTCTAAGCCCGAAATCTGATTTTGATTTTGATTTTTCACTTCCCTAATGATACGAGGCATTCCATCCATCTATCCATCTATCCATCATCTATCATGTATCTACCTACCTTTGGCATATTTTGATTTTTTTACTACTGTGTTGTTTTTGCTTTTATATTATTTTGTATAGTGTCCAAATATTTTCTCCCATTCTGTAGGTTGACTCTTTGCTGTGTCAACTATTTCATCAGTTGTGCAGGGCTGGGGATATAGCTCAGTGGAATAAGTGCCTGCCTAGCAAGTGCAGGGTCCTGAGTTCGATCCCCAGTACCGAAAAAAAAAAATGGGGAAGCAAGTCGCTAGCAAGTGGGCATGAATACAGATGAGGGGCTTTTCCTGTGGGGGGTTGGGCTAGTGACTCTCCCTGTCTTTTAAGGGCTGGGGATATAGCTCAGTGGAATAAGCGCCTGCCTAGCAAGCACAGGGTCCTGAGTTTGATCCCCAGTACTGCCAAAATAAATAAATAAATAAATAAATAGTAATAATAATGATAATAGTATCATCAGTTGTGCATAAGTTTTTAATTTAATATAGGTTTCATTTCTCAAATTTTGGTTTTCATTGCCAATATATAGGGTTATATAAAAAGAATATGCCCAGGCCAGTGTCCTGATATATTCCCCTATGTTTGACTCTTTAATTTTAATACACTTGAATCGAAATCTCTAACTGGTGCGAGGGAGCAGTCTGGCTCGTTCTTCTGCATATGCACTACTTATTGAAAAGATTGTCCTTTCCCTAGCGAGCGCCCTTGGCTTGTCATAGCTGGTTAGGCAGAGCTGTGTAGGCCTGTCTCCGTATCCTCTGCTCCGTCCCCCTTGTTTATGTGCTTCTGGTTATCCCAATACCATGCTGTTCAGATTGGCGTAGCCTCGGGCCAGGGGTCCTTGAAATATAATGCAAAGTTGGCTCATTTTTTTACTTTTGAGTCTTAAGAGTTTTTAGAAATATATTTTGTTTTTTTTTATTTTTTTATTTTTCTATTTTTTTAACCTTTTTTTTTTTTTTTTTTTTTTTTTTTTTTTTTTTTTTTTTTTTTTTTTTTTTTTCCTTTTTTTTTTTTTTTTTTTTTTGCGGTACTGGGGATCGAACTCAGGACCCTGCACTTGCTAGGCAGGCGCTTATTCCACTGAGCTATATCCCCAGCCCTTAGAAATATATTTTGAACAAGTCTTTCATCACGTATGTCTTTTGCAAATATTTTCTCCTCTTCAATAGGTCATCTTATTCTGTTGACATTGACTTTCACAGAGTGGGAGATTTCATTTTACTAAAGTTCAGTTTAGCAATTACTTATTTTATGATTTTTTGTGTGTTACATTAAAAAGGTCCTTGCCGTGCCCAAAGTCACCTGTGTTATCTTTTAGAAATTTTATCACTTTATGTTTTACATTTAAATCTATATTCTCTTGTGAGTTAAGTTTCATGATTCATCTGCCAAGTCTGTGCTTAGTGTTTCCGGCATAGACATGCACGTCATTTAGTGACAGGACTGTCTGATACCCAGTGCTGTCCTTGGTCTTTTGTCAAAGACCTGTGGGCTTAATTGATGAGTCCATTAAAAATGAAGCATTATTAGGTTGTAAATGACATCCAAAGCTGCAAACACTCAATGTATACAGCGAAATAAGTTCAGACTCCTGAAGCGATGGAGTGAAGCGCTGCCTGTGTTCGGGGAGTTTGCATGTGCACTGATGACGCTGTCACCATATACACTAGGAAATCTACTTCCCTTCAAATTTGTTTTGCCTCATCAATATAAT